>JARYMX010000208.1:0-49693 GCA_030169165.1 Centaurea solstitialis | reverse complement strand
AAATTAATATAAATAATATATATTTCTTCTTAATGGAAGTTTTAAACATTTCTAATATTCTTTTTTCTTTTTTCTATTTTAGCAAAATAAATACATCAAATCTATCGTATAGTAGTTGTAGCAAATAATATACTAAATAGTGTTTCGTTAGAGTTATTAAACAATTATTAATTGAATAAAAATAAAAGAAATTGTGTGGTCTTATATAATATAATGGGTCTATTCTCCTAGAAACCCACATTCTCATTCGTGGTCAAACTAAGGGGAATGAAAACACATTTATGTTTTCAATTTCATCGGCATTTCCATTATCCTCCCTAAACCAAACATCCCCTAAATCTACACATAACACACAATTATGGATACATAGTACAACGACTACTCCCCCTTGCTTGATAAATTGGGAATGAGTATTCTACCACACCATTTATAGCTCTCTATCTATTCTCTAACCATTATGCTTCTAACCATATTTAACTCATTGATGACTTCTCATACGGTATTGGTCGTTCCAAAATCATGACCAAAGTTTTTGGTTGTGTTTACATTGTTATTCTGGGTCTCATTGATGCCTTACTCCAAAACAACCCCCTCAATCAATCAATCAAACACCTAAACCCAAATATAAATTGGAAGTTTGGATTTCATCAATGCTTCATTTTGCATGAAGATAAGAGCAAGAGGTTAGGATTTCATAGATGCTTCTTCATCTAGGTTTCGTCTACGATTATCAAAGTGGGTTTGGGTTTCATTCATGTGAAGCAAAAGTTAAGTTGATTTTTCTTTGGCACTTGAAAAGTTAATATGTATGCACATTAACATGGGCTTGTGCAAGAAGTGCATACATTAAAGCAAATATGTACTTGACTTCATTATCTCCTGGTATTCTATTTAGATTAGGAACTTGGTTTCATTGAGTCTTTGTACAACAATTTTCTAATATTTTCCATAAAATTGTATTTTTTATATTATGATTGTGGATTTGATTTTGGTTTTTAATCTTGTGTGTGGGTTTAAGCGAGGATTACATTAATGTTGAGGATATGAAAAAAATTTCATCAGTTAAATTAAAATTTTGATTCAATGGTGTTTTTAATGAATAAAATATATGTTAAAATTCTAAACGTTTGCAACTTTATATATAAAATACAAAAACTGAAAAATTGAGAAAAGGAAATAACGAAGATAGATTTGGCAGATGTGGAAGGAAAACGAGGTGACTAAAGCAGGCACAGGCTTTTAGGGTATCACTGTGTACACTTTGCAGGGAAAACTGTTTCTTCTTTTTATTATATGTTTTTGTTTGATCATAATAAAATATTAATAGAGTAGAAAAAAAGGTAAAAGTATTAGAAGAAAAATAATTTAGAGTTGAGTATCCAGAGTAGGAGTGGGGTGGCGTGTAAAAGTTAAACGTCTTTTTGTTTTTGTTGCCATTGTCATGTCACCACCCCCACCTCCCCTCTCTACAATCGAATTCATTATCCTTTTTAGCTAAAGACTAAGCTACAATTTTGGTCCCTTTATTTTACACCAAGATTCGAAAATGGTTTTTAATTTTTAATAACCAGGGAGGTAGCATAAGGACGGTAAAAAACTGAAACGGATGGAAAACCCGGAATAAACGGTCTAGGTTTCGGGACGATAAACGACGATGGAGATGGGAAAACTCCGTTTTTTTTAAATGGGGATGGGGACTAACCCTCGATCCGATTATATCCCTAAATTTATTTTTATTTTATGATTATTAATTAATAATATAGTTTTAAAACAACATATTATATATAGTGAAATAGTTTTTATGGTTTGTCGTATATATACTTTAGCACCTCAATTGTTATTATTTGACACTTCCCCTATATATATATATATATGTATGTAAATAAATGTGAACCACTTTTTGGTTGTAAACGTGAGGACAACTGAGAGCGCGACACGTGACGGATGACTAAGTGCCCCGTCAGGTCCACAGCGGATGACTAGGCGCGATTCATGGGGGGGGACCACACTCAAAGCCGCCTTTATTGACCAGTCTCCGCCACGTGTCGCGCTTTCGGCTGTCCTCACGTTCACAACCAAAAAGTTATTTACATTTGAACTTTCCTCTCTCTTTCTCTCTCTCTCTCTCCCTATATATATATATATAGCGAGAGAGAGAGAGAGAGAGAGAGAGGTATGTTCAAACAAAAACCAACTTCATTTGCAAGAACAAATGAACCCATTTTAAGTCATACATTGATGTGGGCCCATGTGGGTCCCACGTATTAAAAAATCATATATGATTTAGTGGTGAGACTCACATTAATCATATATGATTTTCTACTATATGGGACTCACATGGACTCACATCATATGTGATTGTGGTTGGTTCATTTGTTCTTGCAAATTGAGTTTTTTCTTGTTTGAACCTAATTCTATATGTATATATATATATATATAGAGAGAGAGAGAGAGAGAGGTGGGTTAAAACGATAATGCTACCATTTTAAGAAAAACTTTTTTGATGTACAAAATCATATATAATTTACGTACAAATTCACATATAATTCATGAACAAAATCATATATGATTAACAATGTACGCGACTTGCCCGTGACTTTAAGTCGCGTGAAAGTCGTCTGCGTCCTTTATTTTTCGTCAGTACATGAAAAAAAAACTTAAAAACATTTGAACTTCTTTCTGCGTCCTTTTACAATATATTATATATAGCTAAATTGTTAAATTTTAGATATATTTCGACTTTAGAACTTTAATTTTCTTTCAGATATGTTTGGATAATGGATTCGAGAATGCTATATGGTTTAGTAAATCATTTTTCGAGACTCATGAATTCGTAGTAAAGTTTAAACGGCGACGGTGATCCCCGCAATGAAAAAAGTTAAACAGTTATCCCGCCAGTAAAGCATGTTTAAATAACCGTTTACACTAAACGGGGATACTCGTTTCCCCACAATTTTCCCCTATCACCCGATGGAGATCCTTGTTTAAATCCTTGCGGTTTTTAAAGCGGGGACGGGGACGGGTCTTATAAATGTGGACGGAAACGGGGGTACCAAATAGTCAAATACCAATCCCCGCTCTGAACCCACCCTGTTGTCATCCCTAAGGTAGGGAACCATTCATCCTCCTTGAACAAATCGAATTATTAATTTACCTAACTAAAATAATCATTCCTTTTTTTAAAGCAAAAGGAATTTATATTGCATCTCAAAAAACATAGATGGTACAAACACATAGGCTAGCTGCTAAACAGTAGCAACGCCACTAACCACGAGAACAACAAAAAGATAACCCCAAACAATGACCAAACTCAACAGGAACTTACCCGAGAGCGACCGAAAACGCAAACCAAAACACCGAATATTTCTTGCCCGAGAGCGACCGGAAACGCAAACCAAACACCGAATATTTACAAATGGTAAACAACTTGTTCACGATAGCCACAAACACAGGATAAACTGAAGCTAGTATCGCTGCTGACTCTTCGCCCTTCTGAGTCCCAAGACGTCGTACATAATCTAAAAAAATATTGTACAACATGCATACAGACATACGTGCGACACATTCCGAAATTTACCTCTTTCGTCCCATGGGACTGTTGCAAAATCATAGTCGAGACGTACTTGTGTCGCTTCGATAATTGTGAGGTTGCCCAACTAATTCCGCCCAAGCAATTTCGCCTACGTGTTGCTATTTTTTGTGTTCCCACTAACCACTCGACCCAATCAATTGCCACCTTTTTGCTCCTTCTATTAGCCACTCAAAAACCACCATTTGCCATTTTATAAAGAGATCTTGAACTCGACCTTTTTCATTACCAAAGGCCGCTTTATTCCTATGTGTCCAAACCAAATAAACGAAATACCACTTCTCCTCCACCCACCAAGATATCCCTTTTGTCGCCTTTAGAATCTCTTCGTGCTCTTGGATAAGGTCCGATGGTGTTACGGCGTAACCCACATCTTTTCCCCACCATTTCACAAGCCTCTCCCAAAATTTCTTTACTTTCCGACATCCTACTAGATCATGATCAAGGTCTTCCACGCAATCCCCACATCTCGGACATAACACGGTGTCAAGGTCGATCCCCCTTTCATTAAGGGCCGATCTTGTAGGGATTCTATCTACTTTTACCCTCCACACAAACACGTTCACCTTCCTAGGAATTGACGAGCACCAAAACGTTGAGACCCCCCTAATCTACCCTCATCTCCCACTTCCTCCAAAAGGTTCCTAAGATTTTTCGTTAAGAGATTATTTTCCCTACCGAGCTCCCACTCTCAAACGTTCCTTTCCTCTTACTAGTACCCAATCTTGAAGCCTTCTTTCAAGTTCCTCCACTTCCCCCATTTCTCTCCCTCTTGGCTCTCGTCTCCACTCCCATGAATTACCGACCCAAACACCCCTCTCTATAATTTTGGCATTTAAGTTTGTTTTTTAATAGAATTATAGATGTCAATTAGATAAGCATAAATGAATTGAAAATGAAAAATGGATCAAAATACATATTTAGACAATTTTTTTTTTTGAAACCGGGTCATCAGACGACGACACGTGACAATGCAGTTACTTATTATATACACTATACAAATGTCAGGCACACCGACCCGCAACCGATCCGCCCCAAACCCAACTCTAACTGACCCATCCTACCAACTTTGAAATTTACATATTAAGCCCCTGAACTTATAATATTTATTCAACTTATACCTTTTACTTTTCAATATTTCATTTTACGTTTTAGTCATATATCGTATATTGGCTAAAATATGTTAAAACATACGTTTTAATTTAACAAATTACGTCGTTATAATCGTATCGTCGATACGATCGAAATATTGAATATTTTTTGATGTAGTTATTTTATTATATATTATATATAGTACGATAATATGAAACCATGGTATTTGTAGAAATTACATTTTAACTTCTAAACTTATAATATTTATTCATTTTATATTTTTAGTTTTCTATATTTTATTTTATGTTTTAGTCATGTATCGTACATTGGTTGGAATATGTTAAAAAAAATACGTTTTTACGTTAACAAATTACACAATTATAATCGTACTGTCGATACGTTCGAAATGAGCCTACCATTGAATATTTTTTGATGTAATTATTTTATTATATAATATATTTAGTACGATTATATGAAGCGAAAACACTGTTCATGAACAGCAGCTACCGACATTTGGAGAAATTACATTTTAGCCCCTTAAACTTTTATAATATTTATTCACTTTATACCTTTTAGTTTTCTCTATTTCATTTTACGTTTTAGTCATATATCGTATATTGGTTGAATATGTTAAAGTGTCGGTAGCTACTGTTCATAAACAGTCTTTTGGCTTCCTGATAATTGTTAGCATTATATTAAAATCTCTTAAAATATTTTTTTTTTTGATTTTTAAAATCTTTTTATTTATTTTATTAAACCTTTCGTATGACAACATTCGTACAAACGGGCTTATCAACTAGTTTATTGTACATAGATATTTATTTCTAACAACCATCCATAATCCTCTGTAGGATGGATTACCATACCATTCAAAAGTGAAGTGTAGTGTAGTATAGTACAGTGTAGTTGTGAGATGTAAATATCAACAAACAATAATTTTATAATCTTATCCTCCTCCTCCTCCTCTGGAAGTGGAAGTGGAAGTGGAAGTGGAAGGGAATGTCTAACGCCGTGGTGAATGGTCTGGCGGGTGCTGGTGGAGGTATCATTGCTCAAATTATAACCTATCCACTCCAATCGGTACCTAATACCTTATCTTCTTCTTTAATACTTTTACTATTTTCAATTGCATAATAATATTTTGAATGAATTGTAGGTCAACACACGCCAACAGACTGAGAGAATCGCAAAGAAATCTCAGGGATCATCATCATCATCTTCTGCCGGTACACTTGTTCAAATACTCCAGGTCTAATAATAATAATTCTTTCTTTCTTTCTTTCTTTGTTTCTTTCTTCCTTGGATTTGGAACATGAATTCCTCCATCATGATTTATTTAATTTAATGGCGGTTAATTAGGTGATCAAAAGTGAAGGGCTTGGAGGACTCTACAGCGGCCTTAAGCCTTCTCTGCTCGGAACTGCTACATCACAGGTGCTGTGCTAGTGCTACATCTTTCTTGCCTAATTTCCTAATCACTTTTATCTTCTCTTAATATTAACACATATGATGCATCCATCAAGGCAACATATAAACCACTTAGATAGACTCAAGATTCTATTTAAAACTACATCATAATTCTTTTTTTTGCTTCTTTCTGCCAGGGTATCTATTATTATTTTTACCAAGTTTTCAAAAATAAAGCCGAATCTATTGCTGCCGCCAATAAAAAAAAGGGTCATGGGGATGGCACGCTTGGCATGTTCTCTTGGCTTCTTGTCGCAGCTTTAGCCGGGTAAGTAGCCACCACGACCCCCTTTACAAATTGGCATGCCAATATAAGAGCTTATTAGTGATAATATATCCATTTTTGCAACTTTTATATCTAAGCATGCTGTTATACATGAATCATCAATATGAGTACATCCAAGCAGAATGTTATCGCTGAAAGAAAAAAAAAAAAATAATCCTCATTTGCCTCTTACTATGGCAATCCATTGTATTTGTAGTGTGCCAAAAAGTTTATGGTCAGAAGAAGACAATCTAGACATTCGCGTACCTATCCTTAATGATGGACAATTACTTTTGTTTGTATGTTATTATCTTACTACAAATTCCTTGTTTTCAGGTCATTGAATGTGCTGCTTACAAACCCTATATGGGTGCTTGTCACACGTATGCAGGTATCCTAACGATAACAGCTTACTCAAATCTTATTGAGGTCACATTTATGTTTGTTGGTAATCAAGACAGGAGCTAGTTTCCCATTATGGAAACGAGTCTTCCACAACTTTTCATTGATCTTATTATTTTTAAAGAATACTAGAGTTTTGAGATAGATGTAGTTGTTAAGCTAAAGAAACAGGATAAGGGGTTACACTTGTATATGGCATCACATAACTTCCATTTCATTACACTTGGCATGTGTCACAACTCACATAGGTATTTTCATCATGGATGGTTGTGCACTCCATATTGGTAACGTTTTTAGAAAATAAACGTGGCTCTGTGATTTTGACTTCTACTTATTCATAGCATTTTTTTGAGAATATGTAATGGTAGTGTTCACCGGCGATGTCTCTGTACAGTTTCTTATTACTTCCTGTGCAAATAACGTTAAATTAATATCCTTTAATATGTGTTAAATAGACACATACTCAAGCAGAACGGAAGATTATGGAAGCAAAGAAAGAAGCTCTGTTAAGGGAATCCTCTGAAGGCAGCTTGACAGGTTCTTCTTTGCATGATAAGTTGTGTGAACTTGATTCAGTGAAGCCTAATCCCTATGGGACGTTGCATGCGGTTGGTACCGTTAACATATCCATGTTTTTAGCATCATGTAATGGTGATTCGATTTTTTTTATTATTAGGCATTGTTGCTCAAATTGTGTCCTTTTGAAGCGGTAAGCGTTAGAGAAGGATCCACACATTAGGGTCATAGTTAAAGAATAGGTGAAAAAGCACACTTGTCACACAAATTTATAAGTACTCAAGGGGCAATGCCATCCCTTGCAAACATCAACATCATAAACTGAAAGGCTAGCTTAAATAGTTGGTGCTGCAACTTGATTACCAAGCTGTTGATGCCATCCTTGTAAGCCGCTACGGCCCTTCTTCCAATTCCTTAAGAACATGATGGAGAAAATGGTTGCTTTTTAGGTCATTTTCCAGGATTTGGATAAAGAGAAGACCATTGTAAAATTTAGGAATGCATAAAACAGAGGCAGGAGATGTTCTTAGGAGACATCCTCTTATGTGCAAATGAAAGGCAGCAAGTGGCTCTTTTCTTAGGAGACAGCCTCAGGACTATGAAGAAAATGGTTTCTTAAAGGCTTTTCTTCCATGGCCATATGCCCATCGCCTGCATTATCCACAATAGTTATTTGGGCGTATATAATTGATGCTTCATCAGATATGGGGAAAAACGTACCATCAGCCATACCGTAGTTGATAAATAATAAACCAGGACATCAATTTGGTTATTTGATTATCCATTTCTTATTTTTTCTCTCTCTTTATAGCATGTTTTCATTATATGAAAGTCTTTTGTGATTTGTAGGCATATGAGGTTTATAATGAAGCTGGAATACTAGGATTTTGGAAAGGCATTATTCCTACTCTGATCATGGTTAGGCTGATTAATCCTCAAAGATATGGATACTGGTATAAACTTATATTACTGCTAAAGAGGATGGGCATGACATGACAGGTGTGCAATCCATCAATTCAGTTCATGATTTACGAAAGCTCTATAAAGCACTTGAAAGCTAAACGAGCTGATAAAAAGCAGAATTCAACCAAAGTTACTGCTCTGGAGGTAAGACAAGAACCTTGTGTAATACATTATATTGTTTAACTTGTATTCCTTAGCAATAATCATTATCTTAATTCAGACTGCGGATATACAATCATCGCATATGCGTTCAGTTTCAAGTGTGATCTTGGTCTTGTCCAAAAGTATTGTCATGTAAAAAAATTTATCTGCCCACTTCTATAACACTCTAAGAATAGGAATTCAGACTTTTATCAGCTGACCTAGTTTTAAAAACCAGCATATTTGATCATCAGTCTTGTGGACTATGTTTCAAGTTATTTTCTTTTACCATGTGTGAACAGGTGTTTTTAGTAGGTGCCATCGCCAAACTTGGAGCAACTGTAACAACATACCCCTTGTTAGTTGTCAAGGTAATACCATAATTCAGTATTGAACTTATGATTGTTCAGGTGTAAACTTACTTCTTCTAGGTGAGGAAATCCTATGAAGGATTTAGTGAGATACTATTGCTGATATATGTTGATGACATGATTCTATGGGCATTGCTTATGTTAACAAGTTTTTGCATACGAAGTTTAGCATTAAGGATCTTGAAATACTTCCTTGGCATTGACACACCAATGGGGGTGTAATTTATGATTTCTAGATAAGAATTAATCAACGAACTAGGGAAGGGTCTTAAGTTAATATATCTGGTTATATCGAGGCCTTATATTACTTACTTATTCAGTGAAGGTATTTAATGCATCGACCTAGAAAAGTACTTGAAGTTTGCTCTTCTCCCCCAATAGTTTGAAGCTTAAGGCTTTCACTGATTCAGATCTGTTAGGGTATATTGTTTGTTTCTAGGACCAAGGGGGAGGAGTATCTTGCAATGGTTGTGAATTGACATGGTTGCTTGCTTAAGGATTTGGGCATCAACACCTGTAACTAAGGCGTTGCTGCCAATTTATTTAGTGTCATATATAGAGATGGACCGCCATTATATAGTAGATGGATGGCTTATGGAGACAGATAAAGTTTGCAAATCAGTCAGTATATAAAGGAAACTAGGTGTTGGTATTAATTTCTTATCAAACTAGGATATAAGCCAACTATGTGGATATGAATAGTTGTAGCTTTCTATGTATATTGCCAATAGAAAAAAAATGCATTCATCATCTTCTACATATATCATCATCACTCTGATTTTATAAATATTATATTAGGACTCTACATACTGAGTATGCTAAATGCATATTTTTCATCTACATGAAATCTGATTTATTTACATGTAGTGCTCATTTACGTTTGATGAATAATCTATTTACAGTCAAGACTTCAAGCAAAGCAAGAAATCAGTACAAACAATTCACTGAGATATTCAGGTATTTTAAATACTTTCTTTGATCTTCTTCTTCTAATTGGATTTTATTTTATTGTAGTTGATATATATATATATATATAGAGGAAAGTTCAAATGTGAACCACTTTTTGGTTGTGAACGTGAGGACAACCGAGAGCGCGACACGTGGCAGATAGGGGTGGGTTCAAATGTGAACCACTTTTTGGTTGTGAACGTGAGGACAACCGATAGTGCGACACGTGGCGGATGACTAGGCGCCACGTCAAGTCCACGGCGGATGACTAGGCGCGATTCATGGGAGGGCATTAAATTAAAGGGGGGGGGGGGACCACACTCAAAGCCGCCTTTATTGACTAGTCTCCGCCACGTGTCGTGCTCTCGGTTGTCCTCACGTTCACAACCAAAAAGTGGTTCACATTTGAACTTTCCTCTATATTATATATATATATATTATAATAGGTAAAACGATCATATTCATATTATTCTTAATCAGGTACAATGGATGCAATTGTAAAGATGATACATTATGAAGGATTATCAAGCTTCTACAAAGGAATGAGCACCAAAATAGTACAAAGTGTTTTTGCAGCCTCTGTACTTTTCATGATCAAGGAGGAGCTTGTTAACCTTTTTTCATTATTATTATTAACTATGTCAAAATCAAGCCCACCCCCCATAAAGTAAAAATCTACTTTCTTTGTACACATACATACATTTTTTTTATATATAATCTTTTTGATTGATATACATCCGTAGTTGTCCGTGTAAAGTAAATTAATTAATTAAATCACAGAACGACATGTTCTACAGGCAATGGCAATATGAGTTGTTGGAGCAGGTTGTCGGGAACTGCCACAAACTATTGAAAAACCATAGGTTTAAGTTCAAGCTAGAAACTATATTGTGACGGAAAACACGAAAATGAAGAGATGCATCGCTACCCAACTGCGACCTCCTGACAAATTCCACCATCGAAAACATGACATTCAACTACCAAAACTACGATCAAACCATTCAAATCACCCAAAACGAAATTGGACCATGATCTAAACTTCCTGAACCATCCAAACATTGGGCATTGATCGAACCCACTATTAATCCGACGGAACCACTTTCGAGACATCTGTATCACTTCCAAACTCCACAAAACTCAACCTAAGCCGAAACCTTGACCTAAACCCGAAAGACTACCGTAGCAAACTCTGATTCCCATGACCAAATAGTGTGAACCTCGACACCCTCAGACCAACGACACTCCACCGAGTCTCCAACCAAAATTATCGACCCTTCAAACCACCCTCGCCAGAAAACAAACCCAAGCCTCGACAGAAAAACGAATCAATAGCCGACAACGAACGACACTCCATTGATAGTGAAATACATTATATTGTTAAACTTGTATTCCAGACACTCCATTGACAGAAAAACGAATCGAACCTTGACCTAATCACTTCCAAACATTGGGCATTGATCGAACCCACTATTAATCCGACAACCAACCATACTCTAGATCAAAAACCTCGAAGAACCATCATTTGAAATATCGACCAACAACCTTTGAATCCGCTGCAACCCTCGTCTATAACCTGAAAACCAAAGACCAAAACCAAACCCATAAACCTCGTCTGAAACCGGAACTCGTCAGGCAACAAAGCACTCAACCGGAAACCTCTGAAACCGCAACAAAATACTCGACTCTGAACCAACAACAACCCTCTTCAATAATCGGAAAACCATAAACCAAAAACCTCGTCTACAACTTGATTTCTTCAACGACTCAACGCAACAAAAAACCTCGACCAAGAAACTCTGAAATCGCAGCAAAACATTAAAATAATTGTCTTGCCATTTCTTGAAATTAGATTCCTCAAAATGTCTCAAATATCAAAAACTTAACTTGGTATTTATACATGGAAAACAAAAGGCTAATGTGATGTAGTAGTTAATACGATATATTGTCTTTGTTACACATCACATACATTTATAGCCCCATTTTGTTTTTAAATAAGCTTAAAAATCAATTTGTTATATTTTTCATGTTAAGTACGACGACAAAATTGTCATTTTAGAAAGACAAAACAAAACCCTTCTCTCTCTCTCTCTCATGTTGTTTGCCCATGACTTCCCTTCGATAACCCTTCTTCCTCGACCTCTTTTATATCACGGATGCAATGAAGTGGTTATTCAAAGGGAAACAAAAATTTGTGGTTTTGAAAGTGAAACAAGGAAAAAGATTTCCAACCTCTTTTTCTTCCATGGGGAAGGAGGAGGGGTGGAGGTTTGAAATATATATAAGAGATGATAGGTTTGTAAAATTGAATTGAATTTGGAATCAAATTACTTTTATGATCTCATGTTTTATTTGAAGGATTTTTGGAGGATTTTATTAAATCTTACAAATATAGAATTTTGAAATCTCATATCGTAATTGGTATTTCAAGAGAATTGTTAAGATTTTTATATTATAATGTTTTAAAATACGCTAAAAACAAATTTTTGTATAATCAGTTAATTAAATCGGTAATTCAATTATTTTTACATTATTTAAACTAACTAGTGTGTGGCACCGCGCGTTGCGCGGTGATGAAATTTGTTTTGTTAGAAAATAGGTAACCAAGTTATGAAGTCATGCTATTCGTGTATTGACAACTGATGAAATGAATCTAAAATATTTTATTGTATTTTAGAACTGTTTTAAACGCCATAATTGGTACATAATTCTTTTTCATCTATAGGAATTGTTTTCCTAAACATTGGGATTCAATACAGTCTTTTATTTAATGTAAAAGTAATAATATTTTAATGTCAAAGTTAAATATTTACAAAAAATTTAATTGTAAGTCTATATACAAAATATTAATTATTATGCGTAAAATTGACATTTCCATAAACCTTGTTTTGCAACGTAATTAATTATATAGTTCACATACATATATCCTCCACCCTCCCAAACAAATCATAAAATAAAAGTTTCCTTTTTCGCATTACGAATCTATGTCTTCTATTTGGTATAACCATATAATCAAATAAGAGACATGAAATAATTAACCATACAATGTTGTAAATGGAATAAAAAGATTATATGATTTAATACCTTGTGAGGTAAAACAACCTATTTGAAACTAAGGAGTAATCTGTTTCTTTTTACTCGTAAATATAAATAATATATAGTTTCCTTGTATGTAACCTTAACAATGCTATGAATTTATAATAAACAACAATAGACTACAAAATTTAGAACAAAAAACTTAATTAAATTTCAATGTTAGAATAAAATTCGTACATGGAAGTCTAAATTTATAATGCAAATTTTCCTTGTTTCATTTTAGAAGAGAAGGCTTTTCATTGCGCTACGTCCATATACCTGTAATGTTGAAATTTCATGACGGTTAAATGGATAGTTACGCATTTCAATATTTGATAATGATGCTCAGATATTTGAGTACTAAATGTGCATACATCAACTAAACAAAAAGAACGTATTACCTATTTACCTTAATAAGCATGGAGCTCTTGAGTAGCCAAAAGATAAACCTACCAAAATCACAACAAAAATAAAAAATAGATATCTCAACAATTAGAGGTAAAACCGAATAGAGAGGAATAAATTGAGAGATGAAGAGCGAAAGAATTTGAGAAGATGTACATTTTTCATATGGAGTTGTAAGATTAAAAAAAATGCAAACTTGAATTGAGAGATAGTAACACTAAGAAATAGTATCATAGGACGATTCAAAAGTAACTACATCAATATAACAATATTTTTTTCAACGAATAAGAGTCGTTAAAGGATGAATAGCATGTGAACATCGAGCCAACATAGAAAGATTCATACCAAATTCCTTGAATATGACCAAATGATGAATTAGAGATTCTTCTTAGGGATCTAGAACATCATATAAAAGAATATAAAGATAGGGTTTTATAGGCAAATTGGCAAACGTCGAATGTACAATGTAATATTGACGATGGTTTTTACTTGGTGGTAGAAATGATTTTGAGGGCATGTCTTTCAAGGAATATATAGAAAGGGAAATCAAGAGGATGGGTAACATCATTTACTTTACACTTTCCTTGAATTAATAGATGGAAAAATGAAGAGTCTAAAATGAATGTAGTTGGAGTTACATACTTTGAAAGTTAAAGTTAATGAATTTGGAAGTGAAATTACCAAAGAAGCCCTCTTATAATGAAATACACATTTTCCATTTAGGGGTAGAATGGTCTTTAAAATATTCAACATTAAAAAAATTCAAAAAAATGAGAAAAAAGTTAGAGGTGATTCTAAGCATGAGGATGTGCCACATCATTCTTAGTGGTTCTTCTTTTTATATATATAAAGATGTTATGTGGATAACAATATTAGAATGACATGAATAAAAGAAATAAGGAAATTTAGGTGCCAAAAAAGAATATGAATAATTTAATTAGTATAATACTTTGTTAATAAAAATATTAGAAAAGGTGAATATTTTAGAAAAAAAAATAAGAAATTTGGGATTAGAATGTTTAGAAAATGTCATCTCCTTGTTGGTGTTTTTTTCTTATAATTTACAAATTGATAAACTATTGAAATATAAAAGAATAAAGAGATAATTCACAACAAAACCAAAAGTAAATAAACCACATAGATTATATTTTAGAATTTAGAGTTTGATTATTGTCAACAAAAAGAAACATTTTAAGAAACTATGAAAATATAAACAAAACAAATTGGGGAAAAAAACCTCATTTAAAACCGTCTTATAACATAAATATCAAGAAAACCAACAATGTGGAAAACACTTGTTTAATAACAATTTGTACAACATATATATTAAATGAAAAGATAAAGGAGAAAGAAATTATAATTGTGAAAGAAATTCCAAATAAAACTCGAAAGTTTAGTAACAGTCACACATAATTCACAAAAGCGTAATCATTATTTGAAATTTTGATAGAAAACAAAGGTAACGATGATACTTATTATATACACATGCAAAAATAACATATATCTTGCATAAATCATAAAGTAAATAAAAAATGTGTTACTTCACCTAAAAATTTTACGAAGATTGGGTAATAATTCCGGCGAAAATGGATTCTACAAAAAAGACACAATAAACATTCAAATTCAATAGGATATAACAAAGAACATACATGTTGCTATACATCATATGTTGATGGGCATTAGGTTCTATTTATAAAGGAGTTTGTTGTAGGTTTTCCATTTTAATTAATAAATTGGAATATGAAGAGAGTAAATTAATGTCTCCATTAAGTTAAATAAATTAGAAGTTAAGGGTAATTAAATTGTAAGTAAAATTACCAAATAGTCCTTCTTATAATTAAACATATAATTATCATTTAAGGGTAGAATAGTCTTTAATTTATTTGATAATTAAAAAACTCAAAATAATGAGAAAATTTCTAGAGGCTAATCCTTGTCTTAGAGAGTGCCACCTCATACTTAGAGGTTCTTGTTTTTATATATATAAATGATTGTGTAAGTTATTTATAGATAATAGAATTCAATTTTTTTTAAAGGCAATGGTATTCAATTCTATTGTAAATCCAAATTCCTCTAATTCCAAATCCCGCAAAATCATTTCATTAAACCAAATGGACAATGTATTGACATGATAGGGGTTAATTAGGTTTTTGTTTCTTAATTTGTTTCAACAATCGATTTGTTTGTTACTTTGTGTATAATGCTTCATCATCTACGTCTCTTGACCTACTCCTGTTTAAATGGGTTGAACGGTAGTGGACTGGAGATAGGATAATGGTTAAATTATTAATTAGTAATTAGGAAACTTAATAATCGACATATTACTTAAACCATGTCATAAGACGCATTATTACATACAATCTATGTTCTGGTGGAACTTATGTTTACGCAACATAAATACTAAATGCTAAATGATGAGTAATTAAATCAAAGGTTTGAAATGGAATTCTAACGAGGCATTAAAAGTGGAAGTAACATAAAATAGTTTTGCAAAATCATATTGTTTGTAGGGAGAGGAGGGGGCCACCAGCAACCCAACCCAACCCAAGTACCCAACCCACATTATTATTATTATTATTATTATTATTAGAGCTAATTACATATTTGGTCCCTGTGGTTTGGGCGTTTTAACAGTTTGGGTCCCTAAAACAAAATATCTATGGATTTCGTCCTTGTGGTATCCGTTTTATAACGATCTGGGTCCCTAAATTTAACACCGTCCAAAAGTGAGCCGTTAGCCCCATCATGTGCACGGCACATGATGGGCAGTTTAGTCATTTCACCTATTTTTTTTATTTTCAATTAAATAAGAGGGACCAAATATGTTATTTACTATTTTTATTAAAAATCTTAGGGACTAAAGTTGTAACTACCTACCTACCACCATCATCATCCCCATTTGAAACCTACCTGCAAAACCAACATTAATCCTATTTGAAACTCACTTGCAAAACAAATTTGGAATACAGATTCATACCCCACTACCACCTATCACCACCAAGCCTACTACCACCTATCACCACCCACCACCACCACCACCAACAACCACCATCGCCTACTACCACCACCAACCACCACCACCAATCTGCCGGAAAAACACCATAACACCATTAGTTGCACACAACCACCACCACCATACCTCCACCACCATTCACATACCCACTACCGCTTCCACCATTCACTACCTCCACCACGCCGCCCATGTCACCACCGCAGATCTGGAATCAATTTTGGGTTTCTACAGATCTAGAATCAATTTAGGGTTCATCAATTTAGGTTTCCACAGATCTGGAATCGATTTAGGGTTTATCAATTTAGGATTTAGGGCTTGATTTTGGCACATGCGGTGGCTCGATCGGAACTATGGTGGCGATGGGAGTGTGGTGGCGGCGACGGGACTGTGGTGGCGGCGATCGGGAGTGTGGTGGCGACGACGGGAGTGTGGTGGCGGCGATCGGGAGTGTGGTGGCGGCGACGGTACGGTGGTGGGCGACGGTACGGTGGTGGGCGACGGGATTGTGGTGGCGATCGGAACTATGGTGGTGGCGGACGAAGGCGGCAACAGTAGTTTGTGGAGGGGTGGTGAGGAAGATGGGTGGTGGTGGTGGTGGAGAATGGTGGTGAGGAAGATGGGTGGTGGTGGTGGAGAATGATGGTGAGGAAGATGGGTGGTGGTGGTGGTGGAGAATGGTGGTGAGGAAGATGGGTGGTGGTGGAGAATGATGGGGAGGAAGATGGGTGGTGGTGGTGGTGGTGGAGAATGGTGGTGAGGAAGATGGGTGGTGGTGGTTGTGGAGAATGGTGGTAAGGAAGATGGGTGGTGATGGTGGTGATGGTGGTGTAGGTGGAGAATGGTGGTGATGAAAATGGAAAAGATGAAAGGTTTCTTGGAACTTGAAAAAGAAGGAGTCTTTATTTTGTTTTTTTTTTTATCTTTTATTATATATAATATGGTTAATTACATATTTGGTCCCTGTAATTTTAATTGAAATTAAAAGAATAAGTGAAATGACTAAAATGCCCATCATGTGCACAGCACATGATGGGTCTAACGGATCAAAAATAGACGGCATCCATTTCAAGGACCCAATACGTTATAAAATGCAAATCACAAGGACGAAATCCATAGATATTTTGTTTTAGGGACCCAAACTGTTAAAACGCCCAAACCACAGGGACCAAAAATGTAATTAGCTCTTATTATTATTATTATTATTATTATATGTTTAGTTAATGTTACTATTACTACTACTACTGCTTGTGATAATTACTTGTTTTTTTCAATTATTTTCCAATATATAATATATGATATGATTATGATACGATATGATTTTGACAGACTATATTTGACTTGTGCTCTTTAGTCTTTACTTTCCTGTTTTCCAATCGATACACCAAATTAGTATTTTCATCTGATCGATCTCCTTCCTTCTTTCCTTCTTTGTTGATCCGAATTTATTAACTACTTGTTTCTTGTCTCTCATCTTCTGCTCCAAATCACAGTCCCTCTAGGTCAAGGAGGGTTTTAAGAAACCTAATTTATTGTCCTCAGGTGGAACTTCAACAACAACAGAATTTATTCAAGGTTATCTTCTCTTCTCATCTTATCCCTAACTTAACTTCCTAATATAATTATAATACTTGCATACATACATACATATGTTGATGACTTGTTCATTTAGGTCTTCTTTTCTTCCATATCAAAATTATTCATGAGTATACCATTGCTGCTGATTGATTCTATTACTATAGAGGATGCCCTGCCCTGCTGATACTTGAACCAAATCATTACCAACAAACAATTTGCAGCTTCAGAGATGGACCTAATAATATTTCTACTTGTACTAGTATTATTATTGGGAAATTTGCATTTGGTAGCACCTGATGCCCAAGGTATATTCTATTCTATTCTATTCTATTCTTCTTTTATCGGTAAATTTGCTGATTTCTATAGTCACCATTCCAATGGTTGTAATATATTTGCACTTGCTTTCTATAAATAGTCTAGTTCTAGTCTTGCAGCAACCATTGTCCTCTCGTAAGGGGGAAATCAATTGTTCAATTACAATTGAATGATAACACTCTCACATTTACTCATTAATATTGTCTTTACTTACAATATGTAAAAGCTGTTTAGTTATGACCAGACCAAACTTTACTTAAATTTTTGACTGAATGGTTATGTTTGCAGGAGATGCACTCTATGATCTGAGGGCTTCACTTAAGGCTTCACCTGATCAGCTCACAGACTGGAACAATAATCAAGTGAATCCTTGCACTTGGTCTAAAGTTAGCTGTGATGCCAATAACAATGTTTTCTCGGTGTAAGTGGTCGTGATATTTGCGTTGTCAGCAGATTTGTTATTCACTTCAGGGTTTCCTGATGCGATACTAATTTTATTTCTACTTCGCAGATCAATGTCATTCATGGGATTTACGGGATCCTTGTCACCAAGAATAAGAGTTCTATCAAAGCTTACCATACTGTACGTGTAGGAGAACTGAAACAATATTATTATATGCAAATGCTGTCATCTGTGTTGGTTAACTAACATTATGCCAAACTCATTTAATTCCAAATCTCAATTTATCCATGTTATATATACATGATAAAAGACCTACATTGGAAAACAGTAGCATGGAGCACCAAATGATAGAATGGATAAGTAGCATGGAGCACCAACTGTAAATAGTAGCTCCTCACTCTCTATGCCCCAATATGAATGAGCCTTCTTCTCAATATGAAGACTTTTTAGTGTTCTGATATGAAAATCACTACAAGTCACAATTAGGTGGCGTTTGGTTCGCAGATTTTGGAGGAATCTGATGGAATTGGAAAGTTGAATTCCGTTAACCAAATTCCATTCATTCGTTTGGTTCGTTCTTTTTCACGGAAGGGATCTCTACATTCCATCAAATTCCACAAATAAAGGAATTGACATATCTTAGCAAGTAGTAAGTATTTTGATGGCATGGAATTTATTTTTTATAATACCAGATATGCCCTTCATATATCCTGTCTTCTATTTTTTACAATTGCTCTTCTATTCATAACAATTGAAAACAAGTTAAAAAATTTCTTTTATCACCAAACATCAAGAAATATTTTGTTTTGTAATTTGAGCTATTATGTGTTGAATTTTATGGCAAAGGTGTTTTGGATAACACTTGTATCACACTATCACTAGCTAACATTAATGATTATATGAAGTATGTGTTAACGAAAAGTAGACGTATAGTTTACTTTCTATCAAACATTTCAAACCCAACACGGACACACACAAAAGGATGATGATTTATAGTTTTGTTGACCTCAAATATTTCAAACCCCTTACACAAAGAAGTAGGTATATTGTTTGTGAAGAGTTGAAGAATCCAAGAGTAACTTAATGTGGAACAACAATTCTATAAGCTACAAAACTCAATTAGTCTGCACTCTGCAATGGATGGAGTAATTGGAAAAGGTTGCAACTTTATTATGCTTGTGCTTCCTAGAAGGAATTTCATAGACATGTTACTTGTTCTATTATTTTGGTTGGTCCCCAAAGCATGATTAAATTTCTCTCCCATTGTGTCATGAGTAAGGGTATACTTGAGCCGATATGTTTCCTCCTTAGCTGCTTGGTTCATGCAATCTGGGCTTGGGCCTGGCTAGTGTTTTTGCATGCTCTAAAAATCATGCCTGTGTTCGACTTGTCTATTGCTTAAGCCATGGTTTGGTTCCCATTGGTTTGTGTAGACATATAGTCTTGAACTTTGGCATGCTCATACTAGATGTCTAGATCTGCTTGTATTAGCAAGGTTTATATGGGTTTGACCATCTCTGGATATACCAAACTTGGGAACTGACATGGGTAGTCAAACTAGCAAGGTTGGTTCAACTTGAGCTTGCCTAGCTATTTGACATTCTGGCAAATCTCATCTGAACTCAAGCCACGACTTGTAGAATGCATGCTTCTGTTGCTATAATGTGCATGCTATGTAAGACTATTTCCAAAAAAGCCACACGGTTACAACTGTATTATAAACATACTAGTTTGGGTTCATGAAACTATAATTTGTGTGCTTGGGTGGAACCTAGTTGTTCACCATTTTTTCATGGGCACTTTTTAGTGTGTCAATTTGATTTATTTTTGTTTTTCAGTTCTTTGCAAGGGAATCAAATAACAGGGGGGATACCAGAAGAGTTTGGGAACCTGACTAGCCTTACGATGTTGGATTTAGAAAGCAATCGCTTGACTGGACAAATACCATCTTCACTTGGAAATCTTAAAAATCTTCAGTTTCTGTAAGTAACGGCTTATTTGCATACCGATAATTTGTAGCATGCCATTGATGATATTTGCTATTTTTTATTACATGGCTTTTCAATTGTGCAAGTAGGATCTTGAGCCAAAATAATCTTGAAGGACCTATTCCGGACGCACTCTCAAGTCTGCCAAACTTGACGAGCATGTAAGTGAATAGTCCCAGTTACACGTGTATGCTCTATTGATATCAAACAAATGTAACTTCAAGATTCAGTTTATGTAATTATTTATCACTGTCTTCATCATGACTCTTATTTTGCTGGTATCATCGGGACTTTTTGAGCAGTTTACTTGGTTCTAACAACCTCAGTGGCCAAATACCTGAACGTTTATTCCAAGTTTCTAAATTCAAGTACGTAGAGATCTATTTCATTTTGAAGAGCATTCTTAACTTTACTGGTTCTGCATGTCGTAGAAAGAGGATGTATGACCTTGATGGCTTATTTCAGTTTTACAGGGAACAAATTGAACTGTGGCTTTAATAATACCCACCCTTGCACATCTCCTTCTGGAGGTACTTTGATTTGATTGTCTGTTATAATATTTACAGATTACTATATAAGTATCAGCATAATGACTTCAATTCTAGCAAGGCATGACCATATGAAATTATTATGTGGTAGATGCTTCCAAGAAATCAATGGCCGGAATTATAATCGGGGTTATTGGAGGAGTCCTTGGTCTTCTTCTTCTTGGATGCTTGATGTTGGTTTTGTGGAGGGGTAGGCACAACGGCTACAAGCGTGAGGTCTTTGTTGACGTTGCAGGTAAGCGTGCTTGGGTTGCTTCTCAAACTTTTACACTTTAGACTCTCTTGACTGAAATAATCCCGCCTTTAGATAATGCTGAAAAAAGTATAAGCTATAAACTTGTTTATTTGTTCAGAGCTTATATGGAAATTTTACAGTTATCCTTATTCATGGAAGGTACTTTGGAATTGCCCGCTAAGTTAATCATGTATGACATACATAATCTTCTTTCATGGGCAGAATAGTTATCCACTTATGCTCTTTATTCATCTGAACCACATGCCACACACGCCCTTCGACCATTCATGCATACCTTCTCCAGCCATCACCTCTAGCTACCACAACCATTATAAATAATGATTAATGCTTTTAGTTGTACTTTCAATGAAGTGAAAATTTCATGAAAAATCTTCTGTTTCTACTGTTGCGATTGTTGTTAGAACATGTTGCAAGATGTAATGTAATCTTGTTGTGGCAATATGATAGTTAAATCATTACACAGAACATTGTTGTATATAAAGTGATTGAAAATCTGCAATGCATACTTCTTTTACTTGATGTGTTTATAACAGTTTGCATGAAAATAGACAAAGTTGATCACTTTTTTTTAGCACTTATATCCATAATATAATATGCAAGTTTAATAGTATTAAGTACAATCAAATTCATTTAAAATAATTAACGCACAAATAAAAGTAAAACGTATACAAGCATTTAAATTAGTTCATGTAAAAAACTCAAATCTATTCAAGCACTCACACATTGATTATAGGTACTAGTAATAATACCTTGATCCAAATTCGTGATGCCATGTTCATCTGTATAATCAAAGAGGCCGAGGACCTGAGGTGCTGTGATGGCCTCCTCCTTGATGCTTTGTTTGACACCATGCACCACAAGGATGAAGTTGCAGAAAATCAAGTCTTTAACGAATTACCAATTGACTTGAAGAATAAGACTGAAAATCATAAGCTAATTAGAGATTTAGAGTGCTTTGTGCACACAACTTATTTTAGATAGGAATACCTACCGGCCAACATATCACTTGCAAGCATCCATGAGTTTGTTCAAACAACGTTTGTGGCAGTGTCTTGATACACACTTGGTGATCAAAAGCATAGGTTTGATTAAGATTAGATTGTTACAGTAGGTTCCCAGCTTTCGAGAGGCTAGGATCTCTCCTAAGGCTCTCATCGACCTAGAATCAGCAGACCAATCGATCTCCTTCTCGCTTCCCCCCCGCCTTTATTTATACTACCTTAAAGCTACTCACCCACTTACCTAAGCAGTTAATGCGGTCGGTATCGGAAATATCGGTCTGGACCTTGAAATGAAATATTGGTTATAGCTGTGAGATAGCGGTGAAATATCGGTAAAAAGATATGGTTATATATATATATATATATCAATATTCAATAATAGGCTAAATGGCTAATATAGATCAAGTCAAAACAATTCAAATAACATAAACAACATAGTCTAATACATACAAGTCAAATAGTTCAAACAACACAAGCAACATAGTAATAGAGTCGATCAATTTCAGATATGATTGTAGTTGAACACTTTAACTGTTGAAGGCGAACAGCAGGTAGTAGAAAAAGAGATGAAATTTTCTTTTAGTTGGCTGATTTTACTTTTAGTTGACTGTTTGAGTGTTAAAAGACTTAATTTACGTATTTTATTGGTGCATTTTAAGCTTTGGCCCAGCCTTCCAGAAGCCCTCACCCATTTAGATAGCCCATTCTTTTTTAAAGTTTAGCCTAAAACAAGCGGACCGATGTATCGGTATATCGGACCGATGTATTGTTATATCGGACCGATGTATCGGTATATCATACCGATTTATCGATGTAAAATATCGACCAATATCGGCCAATATTCTCGGTACCGAGATTTTGACCGAAATATGTGGACCGATGTATTTTCTTTCCGGGACCGATACATGATATATTGGCGATATATTGCGATATTGACTGCCTGCCTATCCACTTACAAATATTTGCATTAGTCACTGTACCCAACCTACTATATTTGACTAGTCAATACTCAATGTATAACGATTCCTGCCCCAAACTCTCACCTTGTCCTCAAGGTGGAATTCAAAAATGCATTACATCAGCGACTGTCACCGATAATGACGACTATCCTGATGAGCATCACCTGGTGTGCTAACCCGTCTATGATTTTTAGGTTGGTTACCTTCTGTTCCAATAAAATTTTGAGACTGTTGATCACTTCTGACTACAAATTTCTAGTCCAACAAACACACTTTCTTAAATATGGAAACTAGACTTCTTGAGCTAATAGGATCCCAGAAAAGTAAGCACCCGATATATATACACTCTAATCATAATACAATATTTCACACCAGGAATACAAATATTTGAGTAATTTAATATTTTTGTATGAGTGTTGATTTATATTTCTTCTCACATCACATGAGAATATAATTGTGCTTGCTCATGATTTAGGGGAAGTTGACCGTAGAATTGCATTTGGACAACTGAAGCGATTTGCATGGAGGGAACTGCAGCTTGCTACGGATAACTTTAACGAGAGAAATGTGCTTGGGCAAGGAGGTTTTGGGAAGGTTTATAAAGGAGTCCTTGCAGACAATACAAAAGTCGCTGTGAAGCGGTTGACTGATTACGAGAGTCCTGGTGGGGATGCGGCATTCCAACGCGAAGTGGAGATGATAAGTGTGGCCGTCCATAGGAATCTCTTACGTTTGATTGGGTTTTGCACCACACCCACGGAACGTTTGTTGGTGTATCCTTATATGCAGAACTTGAGTGTTGCCTACCGCCTACGAGGTATTTATTTGTGATTCTTGTATTGGTTTCTTTCTAGTGGTGTGTGTGTGTGTGTGTGTGTGTGTGTGTGTGTGTGTGTGATGGATGATTATGTTTTTGCAGAACTTAAACCTGGAGAGGCTGTCTTAGATTGGGAGACAAGGAAGAGGGTAGCTTTAGGCACTGCTCGTGGATTGGAATACCTTCATGAACATTGCAATCCTAAAATAATCCATAGGGATGTTAAGGCAGCCAATGTATTGCTTGATGAAGATTTTGAAGCTGTTGTAGGTGACTTTGGGCTGGCCAAGTTGGTGGATGTGAGAAAGACTAATGTCACTACTCAAGTTCGTGGGACGATGGGTCACATAGCTCCTGAATACCTGTCCACTGGAAGTCATCGGAGAGGACAGATATTTTTGGGTATGGGATCATGCTTCTAGAACTCGTAACAGGACAACGAGCGATAGATTTTTCACGTCTTGAAGAAGAAGATGATGTGTTGTTGTTGGACCATGTATGTACACATTTTCTATTTCCCAATTATTATGTTTTATCATATAGAATAGAATGAATATTATTATTAATTAAATTATATATATATAATGGTGCCTGAAGGTGAAGAAACTAGAAAGGGAGAAGAGGTTGGATGGGATCGTGGATCGCAATCTGAATAACAAGTATAACATGCAAGAAGTGGAGATGATGATTAAGGTGGCATTGTTGTGTACCCAAGGGTCACCAGAAGAGCGGCCAGCCATGTCAGAAGTGGTAAGAATGCTGGAAGGTGAAGGGCTTGCTGAACGGTGGGAAGAATGGCAGAATGTTGAAGTAACGCGTAGGCAAGAGTATGATCGCTTACAAAGAAGATTCGACTGGGGAGAAGACTCCATATATAATCAAGATGCCATTGAGTTATCCGGTGGAAGATGACTTCACTTCACTTGTTAGTACGGACGTACATACATACATACATGTTATTCTTATCTACTATGTATCAAAGCTCATCTTCTTGTGTTTCTCTCCCTCCCTCCCTCCCTATTGTTTATAAAACTAAATGATCAAGAAACAAGTGTTGTTAGTTTCCCCCTCAATGCTTTATTCTGAATATTCTTGTTTAGTTGTTTTATCACGAATCGACCATATTGTGCTCGCCTTTTTGATAGGTATTGCTCCTGGTGTCTATACTTAGTATTGTTTGCATTTTATTTGCAACTCAAAGCACGTTATCTGTAATCATCAACCTGTTTGGTTTTGTTGATCATTTTAGTGTTGTCAAATATTTTAGGGCAGTTTTAGTTTACGAAACTGGTGCCTGGAAATCTTCTCCAAAACCCAATTGGTGTTTGGTGTTGGTGTGACTATGAACATGTTACTTTTATTATATAGCAATACTCTTAGGCTATCCTTATGGTACCACCTTTACCAGCTGCCATCTTAGCGCCACATCAGCTTTCCATATCTTATCAACACCTTACCAACACCATACCATACCATCATTATTTCTGGCTATTGGCAAATGAAAGAAATGGGGCCTTCTTGTCAGTCAAAGAAAAAAGGTTAAGCCTTACAATTTACAAAACATGTGATCTTTTAAGTTTAAGTGTTTAACTACTCATCGGTTGGAATATTAGATCTAGAAATGTAGATTTTAGAATTACGTTATCTAAAGCTAGCTCTTTCAATATACAAATTTGGATTTGTATAAGCTAATTCAAGCTTTAGGGGCGTTTGGTTGGGGGTATTGAGGGGCCAGGAATGGAATGATAATGAAAACTGCTGTTTGGTTTGATGTTTTATAATGGAATCATTCCTGCAGATCCATTAATTTCCATTCCTGACCAAATTGGCGGGAATGAAATTTTTATTTCTACTTGGTTCTTTTTTCCATTCATTGTTCCATCTATGGATGTTGAATGAAATATCTTTTGTATTTTCAAGTTGGAAAAACATATTTTTTTAATATGAAGCAATTTTTTATTGATTATAGTGGGTTAACCAAACAGCATCAATGCAATGCTCATTCCTATTCCCATTCTCCTGCATTCCCATTTTCATTTTCATTTTCATTCCCATTCCCTGAAATGAACCAAACGCCCCCTTAGGAAAGAATTTACAATAGAATATGATTTAAAATAACCAAGGTGAAATTGATGTGTAATAACTCACTGATTATTTCTTTAAAAATAGCTAAATGAAATATTTTACAAAAAATAATATCAATACTATTTATTATTTATAAGACAATATGCTAAATCTCTATATAGCTTATAGCTTTTTTGATAGTTATATTTGCTTTTCAATATATTTAAAATAACCGATAATCTCAAATAATTAACTTTTGTAGTTGATGTTAATTAATAATTTACAGTTAATAATAATAAGCAATAGTTTATATTAATCAAATTGAAAAAAATAAAGAGGCTGGTTTTTTTGATTTATTTCATCCTAGTGAAACAAATAAAGTATTTTATAGTGTTTGGATGAATATTTTAAGAAGCTTCTTGTTTCTATCTTATGAAAGTAACCAAAATGCCCATTCAAAGGTTTTCCTTTGGAGTTCAAAAACACTGATCCCATGTCCTTAAGCCCCCTGGAAAATTTCATCTCTCTTTTCAACTTCAAACCTCACAAGATTTGTTAGGGAGACCAGAACCACAACCCAATTGGCAAATTTCTTGCAATTTTGCATCGACAAAAAATCCCATGTAAATGGAAAGATCCTTCATGCTCATATCCTTCGTGCTGGTCTTTTTGCCGATATCTTTCTATCAAACCGCCTAATTGAGTTGTACAACAAATGTGGTCGCTTAATAACTGCCCGCCAGGTGTTCGATAAAATGCCACACAAGAACCTCTTTTCGTGGCACGCAGTCTTATGTGCTTATTGCAAGACTGGTGACTTAGAGGAAGCACATAAGCTGTTTGTTAAAATGCCTGACAGAAACTCGGTCTCCTGGAACACTTTGATCAGTGCTTTAGTCCGTGGTGGGTCGGAGCAGAAAGCATTAAATTTGTATTACGACATGAACCGGGGCGGTTTCTTGCCAACCAATTTTACGTTAGCAAGTGTCTTGAGTGCATGCGGGGCATTGCTGGATTTGAAATGTGGTTGTGCATCTCATGGGTTTGCCACTAAGATTGGCCTTGACAAGAATATATATGTTGGTAATGCTCTATTAAGTATGTATGCAAAGTGTGGGTCTGTTGGGAATGCAATCAAGGCTTTCGAGGACTTGCCTGAAATTAACCAGGTTTCTTACACCGCAATTATGGGGGCGTTAGGGGAGACTGATCAAGTTGAGGAGGCTTTTCGCATGTTTCGATCAATGCATAGAATTGGGATACAGGTTGATGCTATATCCTTGTCTAGCATCCTTGGTGTGTGCGCTACAACAAGCGGGATTGCTGTTAATGGGAAACAGTTTCATGGTCTCACAATTAGACTTGGGTTCGAAAGAGATTTACACTTGAGTAATTCGTTGCTAGATATGTATGCAAAAGATGGAGACATGGATGGTGCTGAAAGGATATTTAAAAATTTGCCAGAAATTACTGTTGTTTCCTGGAACATAATGATTGGTGGGTATGGCCAGCAATACCAAATTATCAAGGCAATAGAGTGTATGCGAAGGATGCAAAGTTTTGGTTTAGAACCAGACCAGGTGACCTACATTAATATGTTTTCAGCATGTCTTAAATCGGGAGATATTGAAACTGCACGTGAAATATTTGATAGGATGTCATGCCCAAGTCTAAGTTCTTGGAATGCTTTGCTTTCAGGCTATTCCCAGATTGGAAAGCATAAGGAGGCAATTAGGCTTTTCAGAGATATGCAATTTTGTAATGTCAAAGGTGATCGAACTACTTTTGCTGTTATCTTTAGCTTATGTGCTTCCTTGGGGCTTATGAAGGGTGGGAGACAAGTTCATGCTGTATCAATAAAGACTCTTGTTGATGATGATATCTATGTTGCTAGTGGACTCATTGGGATGTACTCCAAGTGTAATAGGATACAGTTGGCAAAATTTGTATTTGACAGAATAAAAAGAGAGCAAGATATTGTTTGTTGGAATTCTATGATGGCAGGATTATCGTTGAATAACCTTGATAATGAAGCCTTCATGTTATTCAAGAACATGCTGGAAAACGAGATGCTTCCTACTCGATTCTCTTATTCTACCGTACTGAGTTGTTGTGCTAAGTTGTCGTCTATATCTCAAGGGAGACAGGTACATGCACAGGCTTTGAAAGATGAAACTGTAAACGATGTCATTGTTGGAAGTGCCCTGATTGATATGTATTCTAAATGTGGAGATGTGGATGAAGCCAGATTGTTTTTTGACACAATGCCCACTAAGAACACCGTTACTTGGAATGAGATGATTCATGGTTATGCGCAAAATGGACGTGGAGATGAAGGTGTTTCTCTCTATGAAGACATGATCAGCAATGAATCAGGTGAGAAGCCTGACGCTATAACATTTGTTGCTGTTTTGACTGCGTGTAGTCATTCAGGGTTAATTGATGATGGTGTTAGGATATTTAACTCGATGCTGCAAGAACATGGAGTGGAACCAATTTCAGACCACTACACTTGTATAATTGATTGTTTGGGACGTGGTGGTCGGTTCCATGAAGTGGAGGTTGTTTTGAATAGGATGCCATACGTAAATGATCCGATTGTGTGGGAGGTTCTTCTTAGCTCTTGTAGAGTGCATTCCAATGTAATATTAGCAAGAAGAGCAGCGGAGGAGCTTTTTCGGCTGAATCCACGTAATTCTGCTCCTTATGTGCTTCTAGCCAACATGTACTCTTCTTTGGGAAGATGGGATGATGTAAGGAATATTAGGGAGTTGATGATTGAAAAGCAGGCGGTAAAAGGTCCAGGTTACAGCTGGTTTGAACATAAAGATGATGATGATGATAACCTTGGGATGGTAGATAAATTTGAAGCAGGAAGCGATCAAGTATGTTGTTTAAGTGGGTGATAAGGAAGAAAAATACATTAAATGGAATTGAAGCATCATCCCATCAAGATCAACATGCCATGTTGATGGATTTATCGTTTGCCTTATGTTGAATCCTATTCTTTAACCATTTCCATCTCTGAGAATGAAACAATGGCAAGTGTTTGTTGTTTTGTTTGTTGAAGCTATTTCTGTTTGACAAACAGAAGGTTCTTCTGTTCACATTAACTCGATAGACAAAAATATATTAAAACTAGAGATGTTTTAGCCAGAGCCCAAAACGTACTTGGTTAGATCAAATAAAAACCACATTGCTATTCTTCATATAACAACTATATAAGTTGCAAATACATTGATCGATTGATACAACATAAGTTTACAATCAATAAACAAATCTTGCATTGCTGCTGCTTCAAGTGTTCAAAATTTGCAACTTCTTGAAGAACCTCCCCCCTCGTTTCCCCATTCCAGATTCCGAGAGGCTTGTTAACACAAGAGATCTGTTATCGGGCGTCCATTTCAAGTTCTTAAGAGTAGCAAATAAGTTGGAGAGGGCAGGACTCACTTCATCTTCCTTAATGTTATTACAAGATATCACCCTCAGGCTTTCCAGCTCCTTGAAAGAAACAACCACAGCTTCTAAACCTTGTGTTGTTAGCCTCGAGCATCCTTCTAGTGACACCAATTTTACCCTCCTGTCACACACACAACAATACAATAGTTATAAATGGTTTACACTAAATTGAACCGCTAGGGTTTCACCGCTAGGGTTTCACCACCGGCTTTTCGATTTTCCGGCCGCCGCCGCCGATCCTTGGCCGCCGGCCACCACCGGGAGGTGCGCCTCCCTCCTCCCCATCGCTGTATGAAGCCAGATCGACCCCCTGATCCCCCCATGACTCGCAATCGTACGCGAAAATCAGGAAAGAACAAGGGTTCGGCCTCGCCGACCCTTGCTCCGCCGTCGCCGGCCACCACAGCCGCCATGCCGGCGTGTGGTGGCGATGATGTTGATCGCCCATCCGGGGCCTCCTCGCCGGTGGTTGCGGGGTGCCAAAAAAACACCACCGCCGCCGCCTTGTTCTTCGCGTCGGACAGCCCTACGGCCACACCGACCACCGCGACGCCGCCGCTGGCCGTCGCCCCGCTGCTGCCTGATGCCAAACAACCTCCCACCCCACCACCACCTCCTCTCGGTGGTGGGTCGACCTCACAACAGCCGCCAGCCGCGGATGGGGCTGGTTCGGGATTGCTTGCTGTGCAAGCAAAACCGGCTCATGCCGGGTTTGCTCCTCCTCCGGGTGATACTTCTACAACCGTTCCTACTTCCGCTTTGGTGCCACCGGTGATCGTTGCGCCGGAGAAGATTCGGGATTGGAATGTTGATGATCAAAAGGCTTGGATTGCCAAAGCCTACGGTACATCGATTCATGATCTAAAGCCGTTCAATATTGGTTCTCCGGGTTCCAATATTGTGGGATTCACTACAACGAAACCGGCCATGGAGACTTCTTCTCTAAAGGGCACTCTTGGAAGGACCACTGGGTTCTTTGATGTTACGAAACCACCACCGTTCACCCCTGTATCTAAGTTGTCACTCCATATGAGTGATAGTCTTCATAGTCCTTTGATTGATGATACTAATAATGGAGGTGAATGAGGAAAGTATGAACGTGGATGGAGTGGGAGATGAGGAGCATGACGAAGGTATCAATAACCCTAGCATGCATGATTCCATGCAAAGTGTCCCCACATCGCATGAATCCATGCAACAACGTGCTAATGATGTGCATGGTGATGTTGAAAAACCGTTGCCTAATGATGGGAATTATGTGGATGACAAAGACCAAGTACATTTACATGGGGAAGCAAACGAGCAAGTTAAGCAAAAGGCGGTATCTTTTGCGGAACTACTTAAGAAAAGTGCCAACCTTCTCCGAGGCAAAGGTAAGATCACCTACTACCCACCGGTTGTTTCTGAGCTTGGTACTCGTAGAGCTATTATTCCTGATGAGCTTATACATAAGCAAGCTAGTGAGTGGGCCTTGACTCTTGCTGGCTATTTTGTTGGTAAAAGACCGGCCTTCCCATTTGTCCAGTTCCATGCTAGACGGTTGTGGAAGAAATTTGGTCTCACTAAGGTTATCTTGAATGATCAGGGTTATTTCTTCTTCAAATTTAGTTCTGAACAAGGGCTAAATTTTGTTTTTGAAAATGGCCCTTGGTTGTTCAATGGTATGCCTATTTTCATTCAGAAATGGGAACCGGATCTCTGCTTTGATAAACCCGAGCCTAAGAGAGTTCCTCTCTGGGTTAATATTTATGGGTTACCCCTGGATGTTTGGGATTTGGATATTTTGAGCTACTTGGCTAGTGTTGTTGGAGAGCCAATTTCTGTAGATAGGTACACGGAGGAGATGTGTGAAACTAAGTCTGGCAGAGCTAATTTTGCTAGAATTTTAGTTAATGCATCGGCCGACTATGACTTGCCTACAGAGATTGATGCCATTATTTTGGGTAAACTGAGGAAATTTCGGACTGAATTTCTTTGGAAACCTAAGAGATGTAGCCATTGCAAGTTGTTTGGGCATGACCTGGATTCTTGTATTGTTAAGCCTATTGCGGTTATCCCTGGAAAATCTGATAAGCCTCTGCCTTCTGTTACTTGTGTTGGTGAATCTTCTAAGGCAAAAGCTGCTAATGATGGGTTTTCCTTTCCAAAAAGGAAAAATAACCCTAAACCTAAACTTGCCCCTTTGAAAATTGGTAGTCAAAAACCTAAGGTTACTTTTGCCACTGGTATTAAGCTTAACCAAAGGTATGTGCCTAAAGCCAATAAACCCTCCATTGACCCTCTTGACAAAGGCAAAGCAGTTTTGGATGATACTAAGGTTGCTCTTACAAATATGAGACCTGAAAAGACACCTATCAAGGTATCTAAGATTGAGACTGAAAAGATGCCTTCTCCTATTAAGGTATCTAATCAGTTTGTTGTGTTGGAAGAGGATCCGGAATGGATTGCTGATAAAAAAGAGGTTGACGATTTTGTAGAGAATCGTGGGGTGGGTCTTGAACCTGCGATTGTAAACTCATGGTCTAAACAAAAATTGGATTACTTCATTGGAAGATGGGAAAGAGTATATGGTAAGGATCTTGATGGGAAGCTTCGTGGTTTTACACTTCCGGAAAGGGTTGTGATTCCGGATGACATTGGTGATGAGAGTGAGTCTGATGATGATGTTTCGTCTGACCAAGGCGGTTTTATGGATGATATGGCTAAAGAAACCCCTTATGGCACTTGGTTAAGACAAAAACAGGAAGTTGACCGCCGGATTGCAGAGAAAAGGTGGCCTACTCGGAAAGGGCTGGGTATGTGGACGGAAAAGCAAGTGGACTACTTTTTCAAACAATGTGAGATGCTTCCAGAGTCTGATCGTCAGTTGATTCCGGTATTACGGAGCTAGATTAGTATTGGTTATTTTATTGGGATTGTTCCTAGTCCTTTTTGTACTAGGTGGTTTTCTTTGTTTGTTCGGCTTTGAGTCCCTGTCTTGTAGGGTCCTTAGCTTGGTTTGTACTCTTTTCTTTTTCTAATAAATTTTTTCCAGGGGTCTGTCCCTTTTTCTAAAAAAAAAAAAAAAAAACAATACAATAGTTAGACTCAGTCGGTAACCATCTATATGTATATAATCCTCAATGAGAAATGAAATACCACCTGCACAGATTGGCATTGAGGAACACGCCATCTTTCAGTCCCCAACAATTCTTTACAACCAATTCTCTCACAGCTTGACACACAAGAAACAATGCCCTCAGACTTTGCTGCTTCTCTTTCAAGTGGCACCTCTCCAAATGTAATCTTTCCAACATTCTGCAACAACCCAAGTGCTCATCAAGTCCAGGATTTTGGTCGATTCTTTTACATGAAACCAGGCTTAGAATCTTGAGATTCTGGCAGTAGGAAAGAGCCGACAACCAGCCGTCATCCATCCTATGATCACACAAGGCGAGTTCCTCAAGCATGTGGCAACACTGGCCGATTGCCCGCAACCCATCATAACTTCCCTCGCATCCCCTCAGCTCAAGCTTCACCAACCTCTTACACCCTTGAGCCAGGATGGTTAACCCTATGTCTGAAACCAAAGAGGAATACAAGCCATCCACACTCCCAATCAGCTTGAGTATCTGAAGATTCGTAAAGGCCGCAATCCCACGCAGAAGCTCATCATGGCAACGATGCAAAACCAATTCTTGCAACGTCCGACACCCCTCGGCAACATTCAATAGCCCAATCTCACTAGCATTAACGACAACCAGTCTTTGCAGATTAGGGTAGGTGGTAGCCAAAGCTTTCAAACCAGAATCTACCTGATCAACAGGTAGTAATAAAGTGTGGTTTTGCGAGCTAGAAAAGATATCAACAAGGCTGCCGTAAAAGGGGGGTCCGAATTCATGGGCGAAAGATATGAGAGGTGTAGCAGCAAGGGGGTTTTTGGATTCCTCCTGAGAGTGGCATGGAGTAAATCAACATCTACAAGGTTAGGGAATCTTAGAAACATACGACCACAAGTAAGGAAACTCCATTCCAGAACCCTAACCGACCTTACCAGGCGGCCTTGGAGATTCAACCAAGACCTGGAGACCAAAGAGGTCGACCTTTTCGATTCCGTTTGTGGGACCCTGGAGAGGATTTGGAGGAGCGTCTCATCATCTGCATCCAAAGCCAGGGATCCTTCTTTTGGGATGAAATCATAATCATTATCATCTGGATAGGATTTCGTTTCATTGAGAGTGATGGTGGATGGTAGTGGTGAATTGGGTGAATTGGGTGGTTTCTTGTAAAAGGAACGGCGTCGGATGGTTGAAAAGACCAGAGCTTTCTTCTTCTTTAACCAAAAATTCAGCGATGAAGAAGAAGAAGAAGAACAAGTGCTGTTATTGTTATTAGGGTTTTGATTCTCAACCGAGCAGGAAGAAGACATTGTTTCTTTGCTTGCTTCAGCTTCACATTTGATTCATTTCATCAGATTCTTAGTGTTTGTGATTTTGAATCCAAGGCAACGGCCCTTTTAGGTGGCCCCTACCAACACCTACATTTTTTAAACATACAGAAACTACATGTATATTCGTACGTCAACCCACTCACTTTTTTAATGCCACATCAGCTTTTTCCAAACCCTCTCTTTACCCTTATATAACCCTCTACAACTCATACCCAACCCTCTCAACCAGGGGCGGAGACATGATTTTTAATTAGGGTGATCCTTTTGTTTCAACTATATTTCTTTTGCAAGATTATTAATTACTTTTATATTGTGTCGACTCCCTTGTTTTATCCGTTTCTAAAATTAACCGTTCTTAAATGGGATATATGGGTGGTTCAAACGAGAACACTAACTATTTACGAGAACACGAGAATGGTCGCCCATGTACAAAATCACATGCGATTTACATATAAAAATCATATATAATTCAAATACAAAATCGTATATATTTCACCTTTAAAATCACATATGATTCACATATAAAATCATTTATATTTCACGTTCAAAATCATATATGATTCACAGTCATTCGTGTCCCATTTTTCCATTAGTGTAAAATCGCATATGATTTTATACATAGACGATCATTTTTGCGTTTTCATAAATAGTTAACGTTTTCATATGAACCCCTTTCTATTTATGTATGTATGTTTGATGGATAAAAATCAAAGAGTTATTAAAACATAGCAAAAACTTAAAATAAGCAACTTCATGTAAAACTTAGTACAATGATTTTCTAATTCCATAAGGCAAAAATATACATATATTTTGATTTTTTTTATGAACTCAAATATTAGAATAATAGATGATAGAGAAAATAACTTAATGATAATTGAAGATTTAGAGTAGGCACCAATTACTTTATCACTTCCAAAAATTATACAACCCATTTCCACTATATATGAAAAATATTTATTAAAAGTTGAGGTTGGTCCAGTGATCATGCTGAGCCAACATTGGCTCCGCCTCTGCTCTCAACCCTCTCATACACAATACACACACACAACACCACACACACACACACCCCTTCACCTTTTTGTTCGGGTTCTACAAGCCGCCAAGGGTTGAACCCGCCGGCTTCCTTCCCCCGTGCACCCAAGCCGCTCGAAACCCCCGGGCCCGGTGGGCTTTACCGCTGCCAACCCACAGCACCGGTGCGCGTAGCCTTATAAAAGTATTTTTTAAACTTACAAAAACTACATTGTATTCTCATAAACTTTTAAAAAGGATCTATACCTTTCCAAGTTATAATATATCTTTATATTATTTAAAAATTATTAATAAATATCCTTAGTATAAATTAAAAGTTAAATACCTAATCTACCCTTACCCTTTTAAATCAACTTTCTATTTTAAAAGTTATGGACGTTTAACCTCGGCGTCTAGTTTTTGCCCGGATGCCAAATGGGGTACCCTTTGGTAGCCTCGTCCGGATGGGTCCGGAGAATCCGGAAGCGAACTCTCAGGAAACTTTACGTGCGCCCTCTATGATGTTAATAAGTAACTTTGTACCAGAAAATACCTGAAGAAAAACCCCTCCCAAGGCACAAACTACTGCAGCCAACCATTCGAAAAGCCGAAGAAGGCAATAAGTGCAATTTACCGGATTGTGGCCGAATAGTGTTTCATTTTCAAAATCCGAAATGTTGGAAATGTACTCCTCGTCTATAGCTTCGTTTTGACAGCTCGTGGGCCTGAAACGGACTCTCGTAGCAAAATTTATGGACGTTTAAACGTTTTTGCCCCGACGCCAAAGGCGGGACGCTTTGGTAGACTAGTCCGGATGGGTTCGGAGAATCCGGAGGAGAACTCTTAGGAAACTCTACGTGGGACCTCTATGATGTTAATGAGTAAGTTTGTACCAGAACATACCTGAAGAAAACCCCTCCCAAGGCCCAAACTACTGCAGCCATCCATTCGAGAAGCCGAAGAAGGCAATAAATGCAAATTACCGGATTGTGGCCGCATAATGTTTCATTTCCAAAATCCGAAACGCTAGAAATGTACTCCTAGTCTATAGCTTTGTTTTGATAGCTCGTGAGCCTGAAACGGACTCCCTAAACCCTGAACCCTGAACCCTGAACCCTAAACCCTGAACCCTAAACCCTGAACCCTAAACCCTAAATCGTAGCAAAAGTTAAGGACGTATTAAATTTTTGCCCAGGCACCAAAGTGGGTACCCTTTGGTAGCCTGGTCAGGAAGCATTCGGAAAATCCTATAGCAAAATCACTAGAATATTTACGTAGGCACTCTATAATGTTAATTTGTAGGTTTACACCCGAAATAACCTGAAGAAAAACCCTCCCATGCCCCAAACAACTACATCCATCCATTCGAACGCGTGCGCGTCGAGCAATTTACCGGGTTGTGGCCGGATAATGTTTCATATTGTTGGGTGCAATATCCGAAATGCTAGAAATGTAGTCATCGTGGATAGTTTCGTTTTGATAGTTCGTGGGCCTGAAACGGACTCCCGTAGCAAAAGTTATGGACGTATTAATTTTTTGCCCAGGCACCAAAATATCAACCCCTCCCAAGCCGCACGAAAACCCCTCCCAAGGCCCAAACTACTGCATCCATCCATTCGAAAAGCCGAAGAAGGCAATAACTGCATTTTTCCAGATTGTGGCCGAATAATTGTTCATTTCCAAAATCCGAGATGCTGGAAATGTACTCCTCGTCCATAGCTTCGTTTTGATAGCTCGTGGGCCTAAATCGGACTCCCGTAGCAAAAGTTATGGACGTTTAACCGTTTTTGCCCCGACGCCAAAGGGGGTACCCTTTGGTAGCCTGGTCCGGATGGGTCCGGAAAATCCGGAGGCGAATTCTCAGGAAACTTTACGTGGGCCCTCTATGATGTTAATGAGTAAGTTTTAACAAGAAAAAGCCGCACGAAAACCCCTCCCAAGGCCCAAACTACTGCATCCATCCATTCGAAAAGCCGAAGAAGGCAATAACTGCAATTTTCCAGATTGTGGCCGAATAATTGTTCATTTCCAAAATCCGAGACGCTGGAACTGTACTCCTCGTCCATAGCTTCGTTTTGATAGCTCGTGGGCCTAAATCGGACTCCCGTAGCAAAAGTTATGGACGTTTAACCGTTTTTGCCCCGACGCCAAAGGGGGTACCCTTTGGTAGCCTGGTCCGGATGGGTCCGGAAAATCCGGAGGCGAATTCTCAGGAAACTTTACGTGGGCCCTCTATGATGTTAATGAGTAAGTTTTAACAAGAAAAAGCCGCACGAAAACCCCTCCCAAGGCCCAAACTACTGCATCCATCCATTCGAAAAGCCGAAGAAGGCAATAACTGCAATTTTCCAGATTGTGGCCGAATAATTGTTCATTTCCAAAATCCGAGACGCTGGAAATGTACTCCTCGTCCATAGCTTCGTTTTGATAGCTCGTGGGCCTAAATCGGACTCCCGTAGCAAAAGTTATGGACGTTTAACCGTTTTTGCCCCAACGCCAAAGGGGGTACCCTTTGGTAGCCTGGTCCGGATGGGTCCGGAAAATCCGGAGGCGAATTCTCAGGAAACTTTACGTGGGCCCTCTATGATGTTAATGAGTAAGTTTTAACAAGAAAAAGCCACACGAAAACCCCTCCCAAGGCCCAAACTACTGCATCCATCCATTCCAAAAGCCGAAGAAGGCAATAACTACATTTTTCCATATTTTGGCCGAATAATTGTTCATTTCCAAAATCCGAGACGCTGGAAATGTACTCCTCGTCCAAAGCTTCGTTTTGATAGCTCGTGGGCCTAAATTGGACTCCTGTATCAAAAGTTATGGAAGTTTAACCGTTTTTGCCCCGACGCCAAAGGGGGTACCCTTTGGTAGCCTGGTCCGGATCGGTCCGGAAAATCCGAAGGCGAATTCTCAGGAAAATTTACGTGGGCCCTCTATGATGTTAATGAGTAAGTTTTAACAAGAAAAAGCCGCACGAAAACCCCTCCCAAGGCCCAAACTACTGCATCCATCCATTTGAAAAGCCGAAGAAGGCAATAACTGCATTTTTCCAGATTGTGGCCGAATAATTGTTCATTTCCAAAATCCGAGCCGCTGGAAATGTACTCCTCGTCCATAGCTTCGTTTTGATAGCTCGTGGGCCTAAATCGGATTGTTAGGACATAAAATGTCCTTATATGTGAAAGTTTTATAAAGAATCATTCTATTGTAAATAATAGAAAGGGAGGGCTTAAAATGTAAATTGTTGTATAGATAGAGGGGCTATAGTGTAGAGGTATATATAGAGATGGAGTGGCAATTGAGAGAGTTATGAGAGTCGTCTAAAGTGTTAAGTGTGTGTAAATCTAGGTGTTTTGTACTTTCCACCATGGATGAATAAGATGATGACTTCATGATCTCTCTCTCCTCTTAATTGTTCTTGATTTCTTGTTCTAACAAGTGGTATCAGAGCTGGAACGAATTAATCAATTCGTTTCGATCCTTAGAAATCAAGCAATGGAGGTTTTATTTTGGATTTTTGAAGATTTTGGTGCAAAAAAAAAAATGGTGAAAATTGGATTGGAGCTTGAAGATTATAAAGATTTGATGTTTTGGATCTGGATCAGTGTTCACATGTTGTTAGAGTTGAGTTTTTGGTGTTTAAATTTGTAAATTCGATGATTTTTGGGCATAAATTGATGGATTTTCGAGGTTTTGTTCGAAGTTCATCAATGGAGGTCCATTAATGGAGTTTTTAGCTGCAGATTCATATGTCTCGAGTCTAATCTTCATATGTCTCGAGCCTAAAATGAAAATTTTGTTCAGAAAAAGTACAACTCGAGCACTTTTTTCAAGAATTTCAGTCAGAAAAAATATGGCTCGAGACATTCTCTCTCTTAAGGATGTCTCGAGTGTACTTTAATGCAGAAAAAGTACATCTCGAGTGTACTATTTGGTCAGAAAAAGTATGGCTCAAGACATTCTCTCTCTTAAGCCATATTTCGAGCCATTTTGTTCATAATTCGAGCCATATTTCGAGCCATAATAGTCATATCTCGAGCCATAATTCAAGAAATCAGCTCAGTCAGATGCAAACAAGGAATCAGAGGTTCGGTCAGCAATTTAGTGCTCGGTCAGCACTCGAATAAGGGGTCAGAGCTCGAGCAGAGCTCGGTCAGCGCTCGAGTCAGCAGTCAGAAGCTCGGTCAGAGCTCGAGTTAGTGGTCAGAGCTCTTTTTGTTGGTCAGACTTCGAGCAGAGGCTCGGTCAGAGCATTCTAGGCCTTGCTGACCGAAAAAGTGACGTGGCATAAGGCTCTTTCAGCGCTGAGTTGGCGAATTCTTGTTGGTCCACGTGTTGCCTCGAGTTGAGGTGGCAAAATCTGATTGGTCCACATGATTTTCTGAGCTGACGTGTCTGTATCTGGTTGGTCCACGTGGTTTCTTGGGCTGAGGTGTCGATTTTTCATTGTTTTATTGAGATCAGATCTGAATCTTCTGTTTTATGACATCAATGGTCCCTGCTCTTTATGGTTGTTAACTTGTTGGGCCGTAAAGTTCAGATTGGCCCAAGATTGATCACCATATTTTTTTGTAGTAATCCAGATCCACTCCAATCCAGTTCCAGTTAGCTTCAAAAATCTCTGTGCTTATTCGGCCAATTTATCCATCTCTATTTTTCTAAACCCCAATAAAAGCCCAAAATTCAATTTTTCCTTTTATGAAAATTGAATTTCTTTCATTCCCTCATCAGTTCCAAAACCCTTTGAAGCTAAGTCTGATTTGAAATAATTTCGGGACGTCGGTGATTGAGTTTTGTGTTTGGTTGGATTATTCAGAAGGATGATTTCCTGCTTTCTTTTCTTCAGAATCTAGTTCTTTAGCAGTTCTCTCCTCCTCACCAGCTTCAATGAGTGTATGGTTTCTTGTGGGCGACATTGTTGTAACCACTCATTGTTGTCGTGGTTTTTGCGCTTATCGGCACTGAAGTTTTGACGATGGTTCTTGTCATCTGACTGTTTAAGAAGATTAAATCAATTCTTGGTTTCTTTCTGTCTCTGAAGTTGTTTCGGGAATCGACTACAAATTGCAAGTTGAATTTCTCTCATTTCCCCGCTGATCAGATTCTTTGAAGATAAGCCAGATTTGATGTCGATATTCAGACTGTGGATGATCAGATTTTGTTTTCGGTTGGATTGGTTAGACACCTGAGCTTCTGCAATCGTTCTTCTGGAGTTTTCCTTGTGGGAGCTAGACCGTTGACTGGTTTTTATCAGTGTTCTAAACTGATCACTTATAGCGTTGAGAGCTATCCGTCAGTGTTCTAGTTCTTGTGGATGCTAGCTCTTTGAGTGCTTTCTATCATTGTTCTGGCCTGATCAACTAGAACTTTGAAAGTTTGCAATCATTGATCTGGAGTTATGGTTGTGATCTAGACGTTCGAGTGCCGATGATCATCTGTCTGATTGAGAAGGTTGAATTAGAGTTTGGTTGTGTTTCAGTTCTGAAGGTCTTCAGGAAATCGGCTAATTTCTTGATCAGTTGAGAGATTTAAGAAGTTGTGCATCTCTTTCAGTATCTTCTCCTAGTTCTTTCATGATTATGGTGTCTCAGTGATCCAAGCTTCTTGAGAGTGTGCTTTTGTCAGAATCAGAGTTCTTGAGCTGAATGGTTTCGGATGATGGTCGGATTCTCTGTTCTTTGATGTTATACAGATAAACATCAAAGTGACTCGCACTTGTATCTATCCCACAGTGGGATGAACAAATCTGCTTGAGGGTCGGCGATTTGGTTCAGAGGCTAACCGTTGTGCTTGAGTCCGTTGAATCTGATTTTTCGTTTGATTCAAAAGTTTTGGAGCTCGTTTTAAGGGGAATCTTGGAATATGCAACGTAGCTGAGCACTACTAAAGTTTTCTTAAAGAAGCAGGGGGAGAAGATCAGAGATGCTTCTTTATAAAACTTTAGGGGGAGATTGTTAGGACATAAAATGTCCTTATATGTGAAAGTTTTATAAAGAATCATTCTATTGTAAATAATAGAAAGGGGGAGATTGTGGCCGAATAATTGTTCATTTCCAAAATCCGAGACGCTGGAAATGTACTCCTCGTCCATAGCTTCGTTTTGATAGCTCGTGGGCCTAAATCGGACTCCCGTAGCAAAAGTTATGGACGTTTAACCGTTTTTGCCCCGACGCCAAAGGGGGTACCCTTTGGTAGCCTGGTCCGGATGGGTCCGGAAAATCCGGAGGCGAATTCTCAGGAAACTTTACGTGGGCCCTCTATGATGTTAATGAGTAAGTTCTAACAAGAAAAAGCCGCACGAAAACCCCTCTCAAGGCCCAAACTACTGCATCCATCCATTCGAAAAGCCGAAGAAGGCAATAACTGCAATTTTCCAGATTGTGGCCGAATAATTGTTCATTTCCAAAATCCGAGATGCTGGAAATGTACTCCTCGTCCATAGCTTCGTTTTGATAGCTCGTGGGCCTAAATCGGACTCCCGTAGCAAAAGTTATGGACGTTTAACCGTTTTTGCCCCGACGCCAAATGGGGTACCCTTTGGTAGCCTGGTCCGGATGGGTCCGGAAAATCCGGAGGCGAATTCTCAGGAAACTTTACGTGAGCCCTCTATGATGTTAATGAGTAAGTTCTAACAACAAAAAGCCGCACGAAAACCCCTCCCAAGGCCAAAACTACTGCATCCATCCAATCGAAAAGCCGAAGAAGGCAATAACTGCAATTTTCCAGATTGTGGCCGAATAATTGTTCATTTCCAAAATCCGAGACGCTGGAAATGTACTCCTCGTCCGTAGCTTCGTTTTGATAGCTCGTGGGCCTAAATCGGACTCCCGTAGCAAAAGTTATGGACGTTTAACCGTTTTTGCCCCGACGCCAAAGGGGGTACCCTTTGGTAGCCTGGTCCGGATGGGTCCGGAAAATCCGGAGGCGAATTCTCAGGAAACTTTACGTGAGCCCTCTATGATGTTAATGAGTAAGTTCTAACAAGAAAAAGCCGCACGAAAACCCCTCCCAAGGCCCAAACTACTGCATCCATCCATTCGAAAAGCCGAAGAAGGCAATAACTGCAATTTTCCAGATTGTGGCCGAATAATTGTTCATTTCCAAAATCCGAGATGCTGGAAATGTACTCCTCGTCCATAACTTCGTTTTGATAGCTCGTGGGCCTAAATCGGACTCCCGTAGCAAAAGTTATGGACGTTTAACCGTTTTTGCCCCGACGCCAAAGGGGGTACCCTTTGGTAGCCTGGTCCGGATGGGTCCGGAAAATCCGGAGGCGAATTCTCAGGAAACTTTACGTGGGCCCTCTATGATGTTAATGAGTAAGTTCTAACAAGAAAAAGCCGCACGAAAACCCCTCCCAAGGCCCAAACTACTGCATCCATCCATTCGAAAAGCCGAAGAAGGCAATAACTGCAATTTTCCAGATTGTGGCCGAATAATTGTTCATTTCCAAAATCCGAGACGCTGGAAATGTACTCCTCGTCCATAGCTTCGTTTTGATAGCTCGTGGGCCTAAATCGGACTCCCGTAGCAAAAGTTATGGACGTTTAACCGTTTTTGCCCCGACGCCAAAGGGGGTACCCTTTGGTAGCCTGGTCCGGATGGGTCCGGAAAATCCGGAGGCGAATTCTCAGGAAACTTTACGTGGGCCCTCTATGATGTTAATGAGTAAGTTCTAACAAGAAAAAGCCGCACGAAAACCCCTCCCAAAGCCCAAACTACTGCATCCATCCATTCGAAATGCCGAAGAAGGCAATAACTGCAATTTTCCAGATTGTGGCCGAATAATTGTTCATTTCCAAAATCCGAGACGCTGGAAATGTACTCCTCGTCCATAGCTTCGTTTTGATAGCTCGTGGGCCTAAATCGGACTCCCGTAGCAAAAGTTATGGACGTTTAACCGTTTTTGCCCCGACGCCAAAGGGGGTACCCTTTGGTAGCCTGGTCCGGATGGGTCCGGAAAATCCGGAGGCGAATTCTCAGGAAACTTTACGTGGGCCCTCTATGATGTTAATGAGTAAGTTCTAACAAGAAAAAGCCGCACGAAAACCCCTCCCAAAGCCCAAACTACTGCATCCATCCATTCGAAAAGCCGAAGAAGGCAATAACTGCAATTTTCAAGATTGTGGCCGAATAATTGTTCATTTCCAAAATCCGAGACGCTGGAAATGTACTCCTCGTCCATAGCTTCGTTTTGATAGCTCGTGGGCCTAAATCGGACTCCCGTAGCAAAAGTTATGGGCGTTTTAACCGTTTTTACCCGACGCCAAAGGGGGTACCTTTGGTAGCCTGGTCCGGATGGGTCCGGAAAATCCGGAGGCGAATTCTCAGGAAACTTTACGTGGGCCCTCTATGATGTTAATGAGTAAGTTCTAACAAGAAAAAGCCGCACGAAAACCCCTCCCAAGGCCCAAACTACTGCATCCATCCATTCGAAAAGCCGAAGAAGGCAATAACTGCAATTTTCCAGATTGTGGCCGAATAATTGTTCATTTCCAAAATCTGAGACGCTGTAAATGTACTCCTCGTCCATAGCTTCGTTTTGATAGCTCGTGGGCCTAAATCGGACTCCCGTAGCAAAAGTTATGGACGTTTAACCGTTTTTGCCCCGACGCCAAAGGGGGTACCCTTTGGTAGCCTGGTCCGGATGGGTTCGGAAAATCCGGAGGCGAATTCTCAGGAAACTTTACGTGGGCCCTCTATGATGTTAATGAGTAAGTTCTAACAAGAAAAAGCCGCACGAAAACCCCTCCCAAAGCCCAAACTACTGCATCCATCCATTCGAAAAGCCGAAGAAGGCAATAACTGCAATTTTCCAGATTGTGGCCGAATAATTGTTCATTTCCAAAATCTGAGACGCTGGAAATGTACTCCTCGTCCATAGCTTCGTTTTGATAGCTCGTGGGCCTAAATCGGATTGTTAGGACATAAAATGTCCTTATATGTGAAAGTTTTATAAGAATCATTCTATTGTAAATAATAGAAAGGGAGGGCTTAAAATGTAAATTGTTGTATAGATAGAGGGGCTATAGTGTAGAGGTATATATAGAGATGGAGTGGCAATTGAGAGAGTTATGAGAGTCGTCTAAAGTGTTAAGTGTGTGTAAATCTAGGTGTTTTGTACTTTCCACCATGGATGAATAAGATGATGACTTCATGATCTCTCTCCTCTTAATTGTTCTTGATTTCTTGTTCTAACAATCGGACTCCCGTAGCAAAAGTTATGGACGTTTAACCGTTTTTACCCCGACGCCAAAGGGGGTACCCTTTGGTAGCCTGGTCCGGATGGGTCCGGAAAATCCGGAGGCGAATTCTCAGGAAACTTTACGTGGCCCTCTATGATGTTAATGAGTAAGTTTTAACAAGAAAAAGCCGCACGAAAACCCCTCCCAAGGCCCAAACTACTGCATCCATCCATTCCAAAAGCCGAAGAAGGCAATAACTGCATTTTTCCATATTGTGGCCGAATAATTGTTCATTTCCAAAATCCGAGACGCTGGAACTGTACTCCTCGTCCATAGCTTCGTTTTGATAGCTTGTGGGCCTAAATCGGACTCCCGTAGCAAAAGTTATGGACGTTTAACCGTTTTTCCCCCGACGCCAAAGGGGGTACCCTTTGGTAGCCTGGTTCGGATGGGTCCGGAAAATCCGGAGGCGAATTCTCAGAAAACTTTACGTAGGCCCTCTATGATGTTAATGAGTAAGTTTTAACAAGGAAAAGCCGCAGGAAAACCCCTCCCAAGGCCCAAACTACTGCATCCATCCATTCGAAAAGCCGAAGAAGGCAATAACTGCAATTTTCCAGATTGTGGCCGAATAATTGTTCATTTCCAAAATCTGAGACGCTGGAAATGTACTCCTCGTCCATAGCTTCGTTTTGATAGCTCGTGGGCCTAAATCGGACTCCCGTAGCAAAAGTTATGGACGTTTAACCGTTTTTGCCCCGACGCCAAAGGGGGTACCCTTTGGTAGCCTGGTCCGGATGGGTCCGGAAAATCCGGAGGCGAATTCTCAGGAAACTTTACGTAGGCCCTCTATGATGTTAATGAGTAAGTTTTAACAAGGAAAAGCCGCAGGAAAACCCCTCCCAAGGCCCAAACTACTGCATCCATCCATTCGAAAAGCCGAAGAAGGCAATAACTGCAATTTTCCAGATTGTGGCCGAATAATTGTTCATTTCCAAAATCCGAGACGCTGGAAATGTACTCCTCGTCCATAGCTTCGTTTTGATAGCTCGTGGGCCTAATCGGATGTAGGACATAAAATGTCCTTATATGTGAAAGTTTTATAAAGAATCTTTCTTGTAAAAATAGAAAGAGGCTTAAAATGATTTTTGCACGAGCAAAAGGGATGGGTAACCTTTGGGTAAGTGGAAACGGTGGTCCGGAATAAGTGTACCTGAGCGATATTTACTCATGGAGACTTTGACGTAGCCCATACCTATGGATGGTTAAATGAGGAATTCTCTAAACAAGTTAGTAAGTAAAGACCGCACGAAAACCCTCCAAGGCCCAAACTACTGCATCCATCCATTCCAAAAGCCGAAGAAGGCAATAACGCATTTTCCAATTGTGGCCGAATAATTGTTCATTTCCAAAATCCGAGACGCTGGAACATGTACTCCTCGTCCATAGCTTCGTTTTGATAGCTTGTGGGCCTAAATCGGACTCCCGTAGCAAAAGTTATGGACGTTTAACCGTTTTTCCCCCGACGCCAAAGGGGGTACCCTTTGGTAGCCTGGTTCGGATGGGTCCGGAAAATCCGGAGGCGAATTCTCAGAAAACTTTACGTGGCCCTCTATGATGTTAATGAGTAAGTTTTAACAAGAAAAGCCGCACGAAAACCCCTCCCAAGGCCCAAACTACTGCATCCATCCATTCGAAAAGCCGAAGAAGGCAATAACTGCAATTTTCCAGATTGTGGCCGAATAATTGTTCATTTCCAAAATCCGAGACGCTGGAAATGTACTCCTCGTCCATAGCTTCGTTTTGATAGCTCGTGGGCCTAAATCGGACTCCCGTAGCAAAAGTTATGGACGTTTAAACCGTTTTTGCCCCGACGCCAAAGGGGGTACCCTTTGGTAGCCTGGTCCGGATGGGTCCGGAAAATCCGGAGGCGAATTCTCAGGAAACTTTACGTAGGCCCTCTATGATGTTAATGAGTAAGTTTTAACAAGGAAAAGCCGCAGGAAAACCCCTCCCAAGGCCCAAACTACTGCATCCATCCATTCGAAAAGCCGAAGAAGGCAATAACTGCAATTTTCCAGATTGTGGCCGAATAATTGTTCATTTCCAAAATCCGAGACGCTGGAAATGTACTCCTCGTCCATAGCTTCGTTTTGATAGCTCGTGGGCCTAAATCGGACTCCCGTAGCAAAAGTTATGGACGTTTAACCGTTTTTGCCCCGACGCCAAAGGGGGTACCCTTTGGTAGCCTGGTCCGGATGGGTCCGGAAAATCCGGAGGCGAATTCTCAGGAAACTTTACGTGGGCCCTCTATGATGTTAATGAGTAAGTTTTAACAAGAAAAGCCGCACGAAAACCCCTCCCAAGGCCCAAACTACTGCATCCATCCATTCGAAAAGCCGAAGAAGGCAATAACAGCAATTTTCCAGATTGTGGCCGAATAATTGTTCATTTCCAAAATCCGAGACGCTGGAAATGTACTCCTCGTCCATAGCTTCGTTTTGATAGCTCGTGGGCCTAAATCGGACTCCCGTAGCAAAAGTTATGGACGTTTAACCGTTTTTCCCCCGACGCCAAAGGGGGTACCCTTTGGTAGCCTGGTCGGATGGGTCCGGAAAATCCGGAGGCGAATTCTCAGAAACTTTACGTGGGCCCTCTATGATGTTAATGAGTAAGTTTTAACAAGAAAAAGCCGCACGAAAACCCCTCCCAAGGCCCAAACTACTGCATCCATCCATTCGAAAAGCCGAAGAAGGCAATAACAGCAATTTTCCAGATTGTGGCCGAATAATTGTTCATTTCCAAAATCCGAGACGCTGGAAATGTACTCCTCGTCCATAGCTTCGTTTTGATAGCTCGTGGGCCTAAATCGGACTCCCGTAGCAAAAGTTATGGACGTTTAACCGTTTTTCCCCCCCCCCCCCCCCCCCCCCCCCCCCCCCCCCCCCCCCCCCCCCCCCCCCCCCCCCCCCCCCCCCCCCCCCCCCCCCCCCCCCCCCCCCCCCCCCCCCCCCCCCCCCCCCCCCCCCCCCCCCCCCCGTTTTTCCCGACGCCAAAGGGGGTACCCTTTGGTAGCCTGGTCGGATGGGTCCGGAAAATCGGAGGCGAATTCTCAGAAACTTTACGTGGGCCCTCTATGATGTTAATGAGTAAGTTTTAACAAGAAAAAGCCGCACAAAACCCCTCCCAAGGCCCAAACTACTGCATCCATCCATTCGAAAAGCCGAAGAAGGCAATAACTGCATTTTCCAATTGTTGGCCGAATAATTGTTCACTTCCAAAATCCGAGACGCTGGAAATGTACTCCTCGTCCATAGCTTCGTTTTGATAGCTCGTGGGCCTAAATTGGACTCCGTAGCAAAAGTTATGGACGTTTAACCGTTTTTGCCCGACGCCAAAGGGGGTACCCTTTGGTAGCCTGGTCCGGATGGGTCCGGAAAATCCGGAGGCGAATTCTCAGGAAAACTTTACGTGGGCCCTCTATGATGTTAATGATAAGTTTTAACAAGAAAAAGCCGCACGAAAACCCCTCCCAAGGCCCAAACTACTGCATCCATCCATTCGAAAAGCCGAAGAAGGCAATAACAGCATTTTCCAGATTGTGGCCGAATAATTGTTCATTTCCAAAATCCGGACGCTGGAAATGTACTCCTCGTCCATAGCTTCGTTTGATAGCTCGTGGGCCTAAATCGGACTCCCGTAGCAAAAGTTATGGACGTTTAACCGTTTTTGCCCCGACGCCAAAGGGGGTACCCTTTGGTAGCCTGGTCGGATGGGTCCGGAAAATCCGGAGGCGAATTCTCAGGAAACTTTACGTGGGCCCTCTATGATGTTAATGAGTAAGTTTTAACAAGAAAAAGCCGCACGAAAACCCCTCCCAAGGCCCAAACTACTGCATCCATCCATTCGAAAAGCCGAAGAAGGCAATAACTGCAATTTTCCAGATTGTGGCCGAATAATTGTTCATTTCAAAATCCGAGACGTGGAAATGTACTCCTCGTCCATAGCTTCGTTTTGATAGCTCGTGGGCCTAAATCGGACTCCCGTAGCAAAAGTTATGGACGTTTAACCGTTTTTGCCCGACCCAAAGGGGGTACCCTTTGGTAGCCTGGTCCGATGGGTCCGGAAAATCCGGAGGCGAATTCTCAGAAACTTTACGTGGGCCCTCTATGATGTTAATGAGTAAGTTTTAACAAGAAAAAGCGCACGAAAACCCCTCCAAGGCCCAAACTACTGCATCATCCATTCGAAAAGCCGAAGAAGGCAATAACAGCAATTTTCCAGATTGTGGCCGAATAATTGTTCATTTCCAAACTCCGAGACGCTGGAAATGTACTCCTCGTCCATAGCTTCGTTTTGATAGCTGTGGGCCTAAATCGGACTCCCGTAGCAAAAGTTATGGACGTTTAACCGTTTTTCCCCGACGCCAAAGGGGTACCCTTGGTAGCCTGGTCCGGATGGGTCCGGAAAATCCGGAGGCGAATTCTCAGAAACTTTACGTGGGCCCTCTATGATGTTAATGAGTAAGTTTAACAAGAAAAAGCCGCACGAAAACCCCTCCCAAGGCCCAACTACTGCATCCATCCATTCCAAAAGCCGAAGAAGGCAATAACTGCATTTTCCATATTTGGCCGAATAATTGTTCATTCCAAAATCCGAGACGCTGGAAATGTACTCCTCGTCCATAGCTTCGTTTGATAGCTCGTGGGCCTAAATGGACTCCCGTAGCAAAAGTTATGGACGTTTAACCGTTTTTGCCCCGACGCCAAAGGGGGTACCCTTTGGTAGCCTGGTCGGATGGGTCCGGAAAATCCGGAGCGAATTCTCAGAAAATTTACGTGGGCCCTCTATGATGTTAATGAGTAAGTTTTAACAAGAAAAAGCCGCACGAAAACCCCTCCCAAGGCCCAAACTACTGCATCCATCCATTCGAAAAGCCGAAGAAGGCAATAACTGCAATTTTCCAGATTGTGGCCGAATAATTGTTCATTTCCAAAATCCGAGACGCTGGAAATGTACTCCTCGTCCATAAGCTTCGTTTTGATAGCTCGTGGGCCTAAATCGGACTCCCGTAGCAAAAGTTATGGACGTTTAACCGTTTTTGCCCCGACGCCAAAGGGGGTACCCTTTGGTAGCCTGGTCGGATGGTCCGAAAATCCGGAGGGAATTCTCAGGAAACTTACGTGGGCCCTCTATGATGTTAATGAGTAAGTTTTAACAAGAAAAAGCCGCACGAAAACCCTCCCAAGGCCCAAACTACTGCACCATCCATTCGAAAAGCCGAAGAAGGCAATAACGCATTTTCCAGATTGTGGCCGAATAATTGTTCATTTCCAAAATCCGAGACGCTGGAATGTACTCCTCGTCCATAGCTTCGTTTTGATAGCTCGTGGCCTAAAATCGGACTCCCGTAGCAAAAGTTATGGACGTTTAACCGTTTTT
>JARYMX010000207.1:0-49941 GCA_030169165.1 Centaurea solstitialis | reverse complement strand
TGGTTACCGAAGATGAGAAGACTCTTGTTACGTGTATAAACTGTTTGACGAAGGTAGATTCTTATAAACTTCAAAATTTTTATTAAATCCGCTATTTTATCCCAAGGCAAGTGAGCTCCTATTTTTTCTTTTCCCCCATAATTGATGGTATCAGCCAATAGATTAATTAATGGCTGCTATCCATTTCATGTGGTTATGGATTCTTTAGTCCTAAGTTAGAAGTCATTGCTGGTAATTGTCTAGTAAAATTAGAAAAGGTAAGTAAGTATAAGTAGTTAAGGAGTGTGAGAAATCTGGCTATATATGTTACAATACATATATCTTTTTTCTCTATCCATACAATCCAATACGAAAACTTGCAATCTGAAATCTATGGATTATGTGTTCCCTTTTCAGCTTGTGGGTAGGCTGTCCCAGGAGGAACTAATGGCTCAGTTACAATCTTTTTTGCCTGCCCTTTTTGATGCTTTTGGTAACCAGAGCGCCGATGTTCGCAAGGTAATTACTTACTTCTAAAATCTCTGATTGGTCAGTTTTGGTTCATAAAGCTCACAAGTTTAAATGGGTTCACAAAAAAAAATCCTTCTCTCTCTCTCTCTCTCTCTCTATATATATATATATATATATATATATATGTAGAGAGTGAGAGAGGGAGGGAGGGAGGGGTTTAGGGGAAAACCACACAAAAAAGAAAATGAAACAATGAGGAACACTTTTGTAACTGTTTATCGGGGTGGTACGCACATGTGCATACACGTAATTAAAGTTGTTTTTTGGTTTTTATTCACATGTGCATAATGCAGACATGCATGTTACAAATTACTTGATTGCACATGTGCATGCCATCTAGCTGAACGCTTACCAGCTTGTTCCTTGATTTTTCATTTTTTTGCTGTTACCCAGGGTGTTCCTCGGTTTTCCATTTTTTGCGGGTTTTCCCTTAATTTGACCCTGCGTGTGTGTGTATATGATGATGATGATGATGATGATAATGATGGTATTTGTTTGTTGGTGGCAGACTGTTGTTTTTTGTCTAGTAGACATCTACATAATGCTAGGGAAGGCATTCTTGCCATATTTGGAAGGTCTTAACAGTACACAGTTGCGGTTAGTAACGATATATGCAAACCGTATATCACAAGCGAGGACCGGGACTCCGATCCATGACTAGGTTGAGATAAGAGAGTGTATGTTATGTTGATTCGGTTGTGAATGAAGAAGGTTGTATATTTGTATGGTTGTCATCATGTGTGTATTGCTGGGGTTTGGGTTTTGCTGCTTTAAATTCTTTTGTTTTTAATTTGGTTGGTTGGAGTTGAGGGCAAGTGTGGTTTTGTGTAAACATTTATGATTTTAACACTAGTGAAGAAATTGTATTTTGTGAGTTTTTGCTTGTGTTTGTTTTCCTATATATTTCATATTTCATATTTCCATAATCATTGACTTACCATATATTTCATATTTCCATATTTTCTATGAATCCATATCCTCCTTTGATTTTTTTGATCAAGGGCCACGATGGGTTTACATAGTTTACATGAAATATAGAGTTTACATTTGAACCTCCCTCTATATATATATATATATATATATATATATATATAGGGGTGGGTTCAAATGTGAACCACTTTTTGGTTGTGAACGTGAGGACAGTCGAGAGCACGACACGTGGCGGATGACTAAGCGCCACATCAGATCCACGGCGGATGACTAGACGCGATTCATGGGAGGGCATTGAATTAAAGAGAGGGACCACACTCAACACTGCCACGTGTCGCGCTCTCGGCTGTCCTCACGTTCACAACCAAAAAGTGGTTCACATTTGAACTTTCCTCTATATATATATATATATATATATATATAGTATTAGGTTCAAATGAGAAGTGCTAAAAAAATGAGAAGCAGAGAAGTGATCTCCATAATAACCTGTACTTTGTATTTTTCTAGCACTTCTCATTTGAACCTCTCTCTCTCTCTCTCTCTCTCTCTCTCTCTCTATATATATATATATATATATAGGGGTGGGTTCAAATGTGAACCACTTTTTGGTTGTGAACGTGAGGACAACCGAGAGTGCAACACGTGGCGGATGACTAGGCGCCACGTCAAGTCGACGGCGGATGACTAGGTGCGATTCATGGGAGGGCATTGAATTAAAGAGGGGGACCACACTCAAATCCGCCACGTGTCGCGTTCTCGGTTGTCCTCACGTTCACAATAAAAAAATGGTTCACATTTGAACTTTCCTCTATATATATATGAGGGATGTTCATACCAAAAAATATAACTTTTTAAGAAAACGCAAAGAGCAATCTCAACCATTCATCTCGGTCAACAAAGACAGCTTTGACCGGTCCCCTTCTTTAATAATCTCTACCCTCCCATGAATCACATCAATCCTTTGTGATCACGTTCACCTTAACCACGAGAAGAGTGGCTGAGATTGCTCCTCACTTTTTCTTAAATTGACATGCTTTTCGTTTGACTCTATATATATAGTATTAGGTTCAAATGAGAAGTGCTAAAAAATGAGAAGTAGAGAAATGATCTCCGCCATTCATCCGGTCAATAAATACGGCTTTGACCGCGTCTCCTCCTTTAATGATCTCTACCCTCCCATGAATCGCGTCAATCCTCTGTGATCGCGTCCACCGTAACCGGTCAAAGCTACCTTTATTCACCGGATGAATGGTGGAGATCACTTCTCTACTTTGTATTTTTTAGCACTTCTCATTTGAATCTTTCTCTCTCTCTCTCTCTCTCTCTATATATATATATACACAAATGAGAAGTGCTAAAAAAAATAAAAGTAGAGAAGTGATTTCCACTATTCATCCGGTCAATAAATGCGGCTTTGATTGGGTCCCCTTCTTTAATAATCTCTATCCTCTCATGAATCGCGTCAATCCTCCGTGATCGTGTCCACCGTAGCCGGTCAAAGCCATCTTTATTGACCGAATGAGTGGTGGAGATCACTTATCTACTTCGTATTTTTTTAGCACTTCTCATTTGAATCTTTCTCTCTCTCTCTCTCTCTCTCTCTCTCTCTCTCTCTTCTCTCTTCTCTCTCTCTCTCTCTATATATATATATATATATATATATGACAGTTTAAAGAAAAACTCATCTTTCATTAAAAACGTGAAGAGATAAAGAAAAATGTGCCGCAATTCATGATAAATAATATGAATTAATGTGTTATTCATTCTAAATGCTTGTATTATTAGGTGTGAATAATATATTATTCATCTTGAATGATGTGTTTTTCATCATGAGTGTGATCCACATCACGATTTTGGCTTTCTCATGTTTGCAATGAAATATCAATGCTATATTATTTTAAGACTTTGACTTTTGTATTATTCATGATGAATAATACATTCTAGATGAATGTTATATTACTCTCATAAATAATGCTTATACATTCATCTTCGTTATTCATATTGATGTGAAAAGTGTTGCATTCTCGATTGTCTTTGTTTTCGCAATAAAAACTAGTATATATATATATTTGTACATAGTAACAAAAAGTCACGTTTAAATGTTAAATTAAAATTTTAACAAACAAAACTAAACTACGTATAATTTTAAGTTATTAAGTTATAAGTTAAATAAATATGAATATATTGTATTATAAAATAGAAATGTATTTAACGAGGGAGTTTGCCCGCGCTTTGCTGCGGGAAGTTTTGTTAATATTGTAAAGGTCTATTGTTGTGAACAATATTTTAGAGGAAGTTACCTATTAAGAGCCCGGGGCTTTGCGTCGGGTGATAAACTGTGGTAGATTTGATCGTATAGTATCATGAATTTTATGTTAATATTTTAGAGGAAGTTACCTATTAAGAGCCCGGGCTTCATGCCGTGTTATAAACTGTGGTAGATTTGATCGTAAGTAACATAAATTTGTATGAAACATAAAATTTGTACAAATGTTATCATACGAATGGTTTAATAAAATAAATAAAAGAATTAAGAAAAGGAAGCCAAATGACTGTTCATGAACAGTAGGTACCGGCACTTTAACATATTTTAGCCAATATACAATATATGACTAAAACACAAACTGAAATATAGAAAACTAAAAGGTATAAAGTGAATAAATATTACTACCTCCGTCCCAGTAGGGGTGAGCAGGAAAAAACCGAAACCGAACCGAAACCGAAAAAACCGAACTAATACCAAAACCATTGGTTTTGGTTTTTAAATTTTCAAAAACCGACTTTTTCGGTTTGGTTCGGTTTTATGATTCAAAACCAAACCGAAAAAACCGAACCGAATAAATACTTCTTTAAGTTTTACCCTAATTATTTAGTAAATACTGGAAGATTTTGTTGAGTTCTTAGTTATCTCCAGTTCTCTGATAATTTTCTTGTTTATGAATTCTTATTTATCTCCAGTGCTCTGCTAATTTTCTTTTAGTTTTCGACGAATTAATAATTTTACCCTTTGCATTCTCCTTCTCATAATTACTTGAGTCCATGAATGACTTGAGATCACATAGAAAACATCTATATTAAAAAATGATGAAACAAATAATAAATTGAAGTCATTCTATAATGATGATAACGATTAATAATGTAAATTAGTCAATATTAAATTGAAGTCATAGTTCTATAAAACACTAACTCTATCTTTTAAACATTCAGATGCGATAAACAGGAATTGATGATCTTGGATTTTCATTTTTGGACAAAAAATTGAAATCCGAAAAACCAAAAACCAAAAACCGAAATAAAAACCAAAAACCGAACTTAAAACCGAAAACCAAAAACCGAAAAACCGATTGGTTTTTCTAAAAACCGAAATTTTCGGTTTGGTTTCGGTTTTACCTCAAAACCGAACCAAACCGAACCATGCACACCCCTACGTCCCAGAATTACTATCCAATTTTGACTTTTGAAAATCTTTCTTTTGCGATTTTGACCTTAAATATTTTTATTTGTGCTATATAATACTTGATGAAAATTATACCAATGAAAATACATTAAGAACATAACCCATTCATATATTTTGCATCAACTATTATATAACACAAATAAAAATATTTAAGGTCAAAGTCGAAAAAGAAATATTTTCAAAAGTCAAAACTGGACAATAATATTGGGACGGATGGAGTATAAGTTTAACGGGGTAAAATGTAATTTCTCCAAATGTCGGTAACTGTTGTTCATGAACAGTGTTTTGACTTTATATAATCATACTATATATAGTATATAATAAAATAATTACATCAAAAAATATTCAATATTAGGCTCATTTCGATCGTATCAACGATACGGTTATAACTGTGTAATTTGTTAAATTAAAACGTATTTTTTAACATATTTTAGCATATACGATATATAACTAAAACATAAAATAAAATATTGAAAAGTAAAAGGTATAAAGTGAATAAATATTATAAGTTTAAGGGGCCAATATATAAATTTGAAAATGGGTATAGGATTTGCCGATTTGGGTCGGTTGGAGCGTATATATACTATATAATAAAATAATTACATCAAAAAATATTCAATATTAGGCTTATTTCAATCGCATCGATGATAGATTATAATGGCGTAATTTATTAAAATTAAAACGTATTTTTTTGACATATTTTAAGCTATATACGATATATGACTAAAACATAAAATGAAATATTGAAAGGTAAAAGGTTATAAAATGAATAAATATTATAAGTTTATGAGACTAATATGTAAATTAAAAAATGAGTATAGAATTATATGGTTTTTTTTATAATCACAATATATAGTATATAATAAAATAATTACGTAAAAAAATATTTAATATTAGGCTCATTTCGATCGCATCGACGATACAATTATAATGACATAATTTGTTAAAATTAAAACGTATTTTTTTAACATATTTTAACAAATATACGATATATGACTAAAACGTAAAATGAAATATTGAAAAGTAAAAGATATAAAGCGAATAAATATTAAAAGTTCAGGGGCTAATATGTAAAAGTAAAAATAAATATGGGCTTGGATTTGGGGCGGGTCGCACCGGCGGGTCGGAGCCGGTGCGCCTGCTAATTGTAATAGTTATATAATAACCAATTTTTCAAAAGATTATTACCATATATATATATATAGGGGTCGTATCCGTTACAAACCGGATAGTTTGTACAAACTATAAAAACCAATCTCGACCATACATGTAAATAAATGATGTGGATTAATTCAGTTCCTGAATTTTCTGTCAACCACATTTGAAAACCACTTAAAATTAGAAGATAAACAAAATATAAGCAAAATCAATGGTTAAGATTAGGTTTGCAGAGTTTGTACAATTTACCTGATTTGCAACGGATATATATTACATAACTAGTTAATGACCCGTGTAATACACGGATGATTTAAACATATTGTTTTAACTTTTAATTAGAATATATATATATATATATATTTGCAATATTTCATCACAAATCAATTGTACTATCCAATTAACAATATAAATATGACTTAGTTAATAAAAGAAACAATAATGATGTAGTTTAATTATAGCCATTTAGGAAATTATATATAACATTTAAATTAATTTTGTTTCAATCGTTTATTCAAAGCTTTCTTTGAAATTGAGTAAGCAGAGAATAGTTATTTAGTAAAAATAAATCTTACTGATCAACGATTTAAATGGAAAAAAATTACTCTTGCTTTATTATTAAATATTTTAGTCATCTAATAGTTATTAAAATACTTGAAATTGACAATTTATAATTCTTTTGTCCAAAGATTTGGATTTCTTTATGATTTTAAAACTTGAGATATTCAGAAATAAAATATGTAGTGTTTTTGATTTGTAGGGTTTAAAAAAAATTATTATTTGTAAATAATCTATAAAAATAGTTAGATTAAAAGGATGGAATCTTTAAATTCAAGAATATCAACAATAAGGTTTTAAATAAAAATAAACTTTTATTATTTATTAATAATCTATAAAAGTGTAGATTAAAAAGTTTGAATCATTAAATTTCAAGAATATCAACAATAGAATTGTAATAAAAATGTAAACAAGTTAATTAATATCTATTTTTAATTAAATAATATAGATTGTTTGAAGTTTATCTCAAATTTACAATAAGTAAATTTTTAATATTTAATAATTAAAATAATTCTAAAAAAATATTCAATATTAGACTCATTTTGAGTATATCATCGAGAAGATTATAATGATATAATTTATAGCAAAGAAAAACAAAAATTTAATAAATTTTAATTCATATATATTATTTACATTAATATGATAAAGATGAAACTGAAAAATAAAAAATTAAGAGGTAAAAAGTAATTTAATCAAAAAATTCTAATGATACAAAATGTAAATTTAGGTAGGTGAATTTTGAAATATACTTTATCTATATTTGTTATATATATTATTTACAAAATGGAAAAAAAAAACAAAAAATTTTAATACATTTAAGTCATATATATTATTTACCTTAATATGATTAGGATGTAAAGTGAAAAATGAAAAAAACTAAAGGAAAAAAAGTAATTTAATCAAATAATATTAAGGATACAAAATGTAAATTATAAAGATTTGTATACCTTATTTAGATGGTTGTAAAAAAAGAAAAAAATTGAAATTGATCATGACATCATCATTTGATAGATTTTGTTTAATTGACCAATGAAATCACTCAATTTCATTTTGATGATGTGCACAAACCTTCTTTTAATATATATATATAGATGTTAACATATTTTATTTGAAAAAAACAAAACAGTTAAAGGAAGCAAAATATTCCTCAAAACATATTGATGAGAGCATCTTTAATAACTTTTTTAAAATGAAAAAATTGAGAATCTTGAGTAAATATTTTGTATCAATAATTTTCTCAAAACTATCTTAGAAAATGAGAAAAAGTAGAAAATAGAAGGATATTTCTTTAAATATGTAGAACACTAAAAAAATTACTAGATGAAAGAATCAATAAAAAACTTAGATTAATAAAATGTTTTATTATTGTAATTAATGTTGAACTTTTTAAAACAAGAAATTTGTTGAAAAATTATATTTTGTTCTAGAGATTTATAATTTTTGATTTTTTCAGTTTTTTAAAACTTCAGCAAACCCAAAAAAATGTCCTATTAAAACTGAACAATAATCATAATATTTATGATTATTTTATTTAAGAAACCCGATTTTATACCTTTGATAACCACATGAAATAAATGTTATGGTTTGTTTTCTTATAATTACGGATATAATATAATATAAAAGTTATAATATATCAAATGGAACACATATTAGAAAAATCATTTCCAATTTGAAATTTCTATAAATATTAAAATACAACTTTCTTAAAATTTAGAGGCTATAATAGTATATTAAAGTGCAAAGTAGTTGCTGCTTTTCAAAAAAAAGTGCAAAGTAGTTAATTATATCTTTACATGTTGTTAAATACACTTCTATTTAGTATATCTTTAGGCATTGTTTGGTAAACTAGCTTATAAGTTAATTTAATTTTTATGTATATATTTGGAAGATAAAAAGTAGTTTATAAGTTAGTTTGTTTTGTTGAAAAGTTACTTGGTGGTTGTTTTTTTCCAATAACACTTTTAGTCATTTTAGATATCTATAAACTAATTTTTTGCCAAATATTATTTTTTAATTTGCCAAACATATTAACACCAAAACTTATTTTTCATATTTAACAAAATCATTAATTTTTTTTATCCAATGATACTATGGCCTTGATACATCCGCCCTCTAAATTGAAGCTCCACGTGCAATTTATCTTCTTGAATACATTATAGTTGGTTTTTGTTCCTAAACTTTTAACAACTAAATTTTCTTTCTTGGGATTATTAATTTGCTTTTATTTTTGTTCGTCCCATGAAACTCTATAAAAATTAAACGTTAACTCATCAAAAAAGGTTATATATTTGGTTCTTATAATATATCTACTTTTACATTTTTATTCTTAAATTACAGAATTTACGCTTGTTTACTTTTTTAATCATATTTCATCAATATATTTATTTTCTCTTAACTATATTATAAAAATAATCAAATATTTATTTTTATTGAAAATATTTTATTCTTTTTATAATATCACTAATAGAAAAATAAATATCTTGATGAAATATGATAAAGAAAAAAAAGTGAAAAAAAAATAAATAAACTACGGATAAAAATGTAAAAATTGGTATGCTACAAAAATGTAATCTTTTTGCATTAGTTAACACCTAATTTTCATGGAGTTAACTGAATAATAGGAAAATAAAAATCATAAAAATAAAATAAAGAAGATTTTAAAGATCAAGGATGAAAATTTCAAAGTCATCAAACTATAGGGAGAAAAATCATAATCTAATCTTAATTAAGTATTCACTATATATAGGTCAACATAGAAGGAGTGAGATCCATCCATCCATACATACAATTCACTACCAAGAGCTAGCCATGATCAACAAGCCCAGGTAAAAAAATTATTAACTCCTTATTTTTATAAAAAACTTTCTATGGAGAAAGCATTTTCTCTTTTACTTTTATTCAAATATCATTACTTCTACAAATAACCCAAAAAAGCAATGTAGCCAATTTTACTTAACTTTTTTTAATATTTGGGTCCAAAAACTGCGAATCTAGGTCCGTACATTTTTAAAGAAAATTGAACAGATTAATTTTTTTAATGTTTTTTAACTAGGTCTAAAAAAAGGACCTAGAATTTACAGAGATACTTAAATAAAAGTAAAAGATAAATGGCTAGGAGAGCAATTTGGCTGACAGAGGCAATTTTCGTCGATTTTTGACTTTTTAATAATGATTTAATTCATATATATGCAGATTGCAGGGTAAAGTAGCCCTTATCACCGGCGGCGCAAGCGGCATTGGCGAAGCGGCCGCTCGCTTATTCCTCAAACACGGAGCCCGAATTGTGATCGCCGATGTCCAGGACGAACTGGGCCGCCAGGTGGTCGCGTCCTGCAACTCCCCCAACATCTCCTACATCCACTGTGATGTCAGGGACGAGGGCCAGGTGGCACAGGCTGTGGCCCACGCCCTGGTCGAATACGAAGGCCTGGACGTTCTGTTCAGCAACGCGGGGGTCATGGGCTCCATGACGTCCCTGCTGGACATGGACCTTGAGGCCTTCGACACCACCATGGCCATCAACGTCCGCGGGGTGGCCGCCACCATCAAGCACGCGGCCCAAGCCATGGTGGCCCGAAAGGTCCACGGCTCCATCATCTGCACCGCCAGCGTGGCGGCCACCCTCGCCGGACCCGGCCCGCATGGCTACACGGTGTCCAAACATGCAATGCTCGGCTTGATGAAGACGGCTTGTTATGAGCTCGGTGCGCACGGGATTCGTGTCAACTGCGTTTCACCGTTCGGGGTTGGGACGCCGCTTACCTGTAAAGCCTATGGTCAGGAGCCGAGCCAGGTGGAGGCAGATTTCTGTGAGATGGCTAACTTAAAGGGGGTGGTGTTGAAACCGAGCCATGTGGTTGAAGCCGCTTTGTTTCTGGCTTCAGATGAGTCGGCTTATGTTAGTGGGCAGAATTTGGGGGTGGATGGTGGGTTTTCGGTGGTCAGCCATAGCTATACGGTGGTCAATTGATTAATAAAAAATAAGGTGGCTTAATTGCATGATGGTTTATTGGTTGGTTGAAATAAAGAAATAATTAAGTAGTTCGTCAACGTTATTGTTGTTTTTAGTGATTTTAAGACCATCTACTATGGTAAACTATTTATCCAACCAACCCAATTCTTATATCAGCGTCATATAAGTTTTTTACTATCTTACCCAAACCAACTCAATCCATCAATTATGGTTTAACTAATCAATCCAAAGACATTTAATTTTTTAATTTTTTTAATTATTAAAATACATAATTAGAAACAATTAAATTAAATAAAACTACAAATAACATATAATAATAAAAACATCTAAAATATAAAAATTACATTAAAATAATAAAAACATCTAAAATATAAAAATTACATTAAAGTTAATTTTGGGCATTCACATGGGACGTCCAAACCTGTTCGATTAAATCGACGCTAATGTTGGTGTGCGTCTTCTTATTTTTTACTTGGTTGACATTTTTGTGCTCGTTCTTCTTCGGAGATAGTCAGTGGCGGAACACAATAAGGGCTATGGGGGCTATGGCCACCCCGATATTTTCTGTTCTTATATTAAATTTACAAAAACAATTCTTTGATAACCTTGTAGCTTTATGGTTTGAACATATAATGTTACCATGGGGCACCCACCCTGGTTCGATCCTCTCCACTCTCCAGTTTATTTTGGAAATGGTCATAACTAACTCTATTTACTGAATGACTGTTATAGTGTTATTGATGGATAAAGCATAATTTTAAGATTGTTTGGATGATTTTCCAAATGCAAGAATCTTAGTTTTAATCCAAATAGTGTAACTATTATTTTTAACATAAAAGAAAAACATTTTGGGTTCAAGTCTATCATAGTTAAATTCTTTTTTCTTATTTTTGTATTTTCAATACACAAATAAACTTGTTGTCATACTTAACAGTTATACTATAAATAATTTTTTTGGATGTTTGTTGATATGCAAAGATTTTATAAAACTGATTATATAAAAAATGGTAATAATCTAGATCCTAATTTATACAAAATTATCAATTTCGTTTCAAAGTTTATGGACTTAACAAAAATATAATGTTGTTAATATTTTGGTTACCTTTTTCATATAAAATATTTTTATAAGAACAAATGAAAATAAACTATGAGATACATACTATTATATACAGTTCAAGAAAATACAAACTGCACGTTTCGCAATATCATCTTTAACCCTTCATGGTTTTATGATGTTTTCACTCGGCCCCCTAGGTTATCTTACTCATGTTCCGCTACCGGGGATAGTGGTGGTAGTGGTGATCGTGGTGGTGGTAGTGATGAAGATTGTATTGAAGATGATTACATGTTTTTTGCAGAGAGAATGATATAGAATGAGATATAGAATTTGATGAAATTGATATATATATATATATATATAGAGGGGCCTTCAATTAAAAACCATTTTTTTTGTAAAAACTTTAGGACTAATCTAAGCCTTTGATCTAAAAAGGGCATGATCGTCATTTTAGATTATTCTTCAAGTTTTTACAAAAGAAGAGGTTTTTACAAAATATGTGGTTTTTACAATATATATATATATATATATTCATTTTTTTGTAAAAACTTTAGGACTAATCTAAGCCCTTGATCTAAAAATCGCAGTTTATTCATTATATGAATATTCACCATATGAATATTCATATTTCTCATATCATATTATCATATATTCATCATATGAATATTCATATTCACCATATGAATATTCATATTTCCCATATCATATTCATCATATATTCACCATATGAATATTCATATTCACCATATGAATATTCATATTTCCCATATCATATTCATCATATATTCACCATATGAATATTCATATTTCTCAAATCATATTCATCATATATTCACCATATGAATATTCATATTTCTCATATCATATTCATCATATATTCACCATATGAATATTTATATTCACCTTATGAATATTATATAAATTCATTCATCCAACAATGATACAAGTCCAAAATACTTAGATTAAATTTAAAAAAATAAAAATAAATCCATTGTCATCATCATCTCCTTCGATTCTCTTTCCTCTCTGTAAAATGCTACTCAGATCACACCATACCAATCAGTTTCTCTATCAAATAAATTATTTGGGCAAAAGACATCAAACTACAATAAGTCTTCATAATCATCAAAAATATCTTTTTAAATGCATCAAATTAAATTCCTAATTTATCAGAATTACACTCGTAAAACGTTATCAATTTCAACAATGAAATTGATAGATGAGATCCAAAGCTCTCAATTTCATCACATGAGGATCGTAGTCATCTCGAACCCTAGCCGACTCGATTTCATCCTCTAGCCACCACCGCCTCCGCTCTCCGGCGGCCACCGACGCCGGCGATAACGATCGTTTCAGCCTCTTCTTCTTGTTCTGAATAAAGCAATCTCTCATCCGTTCCTCCACCGACTCAACCGTCTCCATCTTCGAATCCTCCTCCTCCTTTTTTCCTCCGTTGTTTTCCTCATCGGCGAACTGCATCGGCGCATCTTCACCGGCGATCAGATCCGGTGGCGAAGAGGAGGCGGCGGCGGCGGCGGTGTGAGCGAGGAAGAGAGAGAGAGATGGCGGTGAGCGGCGTGTAAGGAGGCGAAGATGTTTGCGGAGTCGGCGGCGGCGGTGGTTGATGGAAGCTGCTTTGCCATGTGGTGGTGATGGCGGAGGAGGCGGCGGCGCCGGCGAGGGCAACGGTGGGAGGCAGGCAGCGTGTAGACTATGTGGAGGTCATTTTGTATTTCCGGCGGTGGACGGGATCGACGGTCTCGTTGCTGGCGGTGGACGATGGTGGACGGCGGTGGACGGTCTCGTTGCCGGCGGCGGCCATGGTGGCCAGAAAATGTGGTTGATGGCAGGTGGGTGTGGGTCACGAAGATGAGGGTTTCAATTGTACTGGATAAACTTTCCTTTTAATGGCTTCATTCTCAAGCAAAATATCAAATATGATAAAATGTCCAAAATGCCCTTTTGAGCTTAAAATCAGGTATGGACATATGTGGTTACAATAAAATTACAAAAAAACTTATTAATATTATTAACCATTGATTAAAATAGATAGATGGTTGAGATTGGTCCTATAGTTTTTACAAAAAAAGTGGTTTGTATTTGATTTTTCCTCTATATATATATATATATAGGGGTGGGTTCAAATGTGAACCACTTTTTGGTTGTGAACGTGAGGACAACCGAGAACGCGACACGTGGCGGATGACTAGGCGCCACGTCAACTCCACGACGGATGACTAGGCGCGATTCATGGGAGGGCATTGAATTAAAGAGGGGGACCACACTCAAAGCCGCCACGTGTCGCGCTCTCGGTTGTCCTCACGTTCACAACCAAAAAGTGGTTCACATTTGAACTTTCCTCTCTATCTCTCTCTCTCTCTCTCTCTCTATATATATATATATATATATATATGGAAAAGGGAAGATGTGACTGTCATGTATCTAAGGTTAGGTACAATCCACATCAACTATAATAATAATAATTCTAGCCTCCTCCAACCTAATCGACCAATTCCAATTCTAAAATCCTATCAACAGAAGCTCTATTCGATTGCCAAATCAAAAATTCGATGGCAAATCCAATTTCCATCCTAATCGATTGTGTAACAACCGGTTTTAATTTGGTTAATTAGAATTAATCAGGCTTTGGAAACTTGACTAATGGTTTTCAACTTCAGGTTGGGCTTAGTCTTTTGGGCTTGTTGTGGGCTTAAAAGCCTTAGTATATAAAGCTAGGATTTGGGGAAATTGGAGGAAGAAGGAGTTCTATGGCTTTGAGAGGTGTGTGGGTGTGAAGAAGGTGAAATTGGAGAAACGAAGAAAAGCTCAGGTATGAATCCTTGTAGTTTTATGCTTTTAGAGTTAAATTAGAATCATCTTCTTCATTGAAGATGTGTCAAGTTCAATGTATGTTAAATTGAGGTATGAGTTAGTTATGTGAATCAAGGGTTTAACCCTAATTAATTTAGCTTGTGATTAGATGCAATTATCATGTTAGTCAAGGTTTATTGATGGGATTTGGAGTCACTTAGTTATGGAATCAATTAATATATGATTTGGGGTTTGGATGGTGATAGCTGCAGCAAACCAGGAAAACTGGTTCACTGCGAACCCGCGGGTAAAACGGCGGGTAAGGGTAGTCGCGGGATTACCCGCCGTTACCACTGAGTTGGTTTTTCAAGTTTTCCGTTTGGGCGATTTTGAGCCATTTCTCGGCATAGGAAGCTATTCTAAGACTATTTAAGAGTGTTTGGTCACTTATGGGTTGTTTTTCATTGGGAATTACATGTTTAGGAAATTGGAAGGCCTAAAGGAGCTTAACTAAGCGAATTAGCGGAAGCTTGGATCTCAGGTGAGGTTTCTTGTCAAGCTATGTTCTAAGGGTGAAATGCACACCAACAAAGTTATGCAATATTATACTTATACATTTTGATGTTGTTGTGAGTTCATGACGCATGTTGCATGTAATGTGAATTGCTATGCAATTGTACTTGGCGAGTTATGGATCCAAAGGGACATTTGGTGGCAAACCGAATGCTCTCTAGTGTGGGAGGTATGTGCCCACGTAGTGATCGCGGTATAGGCGATCGGTGGTTGAATGTATGAAACATTATTACATCTTCCTTAGCAAGTTACAAAGTGTTATTATTGTTATTGTTGTTATTGTTATTTCTTGTATGGCTTATCATATGGAGGGTCCTCACTAGACCTTTGGTCTAACCCTCAGTTTTCTTTTACGTTGCTTGACAGACAGGGAGGTTAGAGGATCGGTAGATAAAGGCAAGAGCCATGCTTGACTTAGTGGAGGCACTTAGAGGCCCGAAGATTTAGTTGGATCTTTTACTCTTGTTTAGTACCTTTTAATCATTTCCTCAGTTGTGTAGCGATACATTTAGAACGCTTTCGTTAATCTCTGCCTTTAGACTTGGGTTGAGACCCGTTTTGGTTATTTGTTGATGTTACTTGGTTTAAATGTTAAGAGTATGAAATGTTGAGATTTTGGGTTGTTACAAATGGTAGCAGAGCCTCGGTTTAAGGGAATTAGGTACCTAAGGACCTAGTCTTAAACCAGGAAGTGAGTAGGATACAACTGAGGAAATAGGGAGGGACCAAGGCTTAAGGATAGATAAGACCAAATAGACCTAAAGGTCGGCATATACAAGGGGGTTTGTAGCTACACCTGGCCAGTGTAGTTATGGATACCCATGTATAATGTTTGCATTTAGGAAAGGGCCACTTGGTAATCACCTGTTATATAATGTATGTTTGTTTTGCATCAGTCATGGAAGCACGTGTAACAAGGAGTCGGTCGTTACCCATTGAAGTAGAGGAGGTAGTGGAAGTGCAAGAAGAGGAGCCTTACCAACTCCTCCGGTTGTGGTTGCTGCGGGAAGGACCCGGAAGCCTCCGGTCCCTCGTCAACCGACGGAACGTGGTAGGGGTAGAGGTAGAGGTCGCGGTAGGGGTCGAGGAAGAGGGGTAGAAAGGGCGGCAACCCATGATGTTGGACCTTGTCCTAAGGAGGTTATTGAGGAAAGAGCTAAGAGTGCGGAAGCGAGAGTGGAACGTTCGGAAACTCAAAGTGAGGCGGCAAGCAACCATGAAAATCGTCAAGAGTTCATCACAAAAGGGGATTTTGAAGACAAGTTAGGGAAGATTGAAAGAGCTCTACAAACTCTTTTGGGGAAACAAGGGGAAGAGACTAGTGGGTCGGAGAAATCCAACCCGAGCATTGCAACACCCCTAGAAAAAGAAGAGAAGAAACTTAATCGTGGTTGTTCATATAAGGAGTTTGCGGCATGCAAGCCGCCACCCTTTAAGGGGGATCGTGATCCTATTGTAGCCATGAAGTGGATCATGGAGATGGAGACTATCTTTGATACATGCTATTGTGGGGAGGCCGATAAAGTGGTTTTTGCTCGTTCCATGCTGAAGGGAGACACCATTTATTGGTGGGAAATGGAGACTAGTGGCAAAGGGTCGGAAGTGGCAAGAACTATGAGTTGGGGAGACTTTGTTACACGATTTAAGTCGCAATTCTGTCCTCTCACGGCAACAAAGAAGCTAGAGGAGGAGTTTCTACGACTAGAGCAAGGGAGCATGACCGTGCAAGAGTATACCAACAAGTTCATGGAAAAAGCTCGTTTCGCGGAGATCTATGTGCCTACGGAGAGCCGGAGGATTAAGCGCTATGTTTGGGGTTTGCGAAGTAGCATTCGGGAGTTTGTGATGACCAAGGATCCAAACACTTTCTCCGCGGCAATTAATGCCGCCGAACTCACGGAAAGGGAAAAAGATCGACAAGTTGCGGAACGTGTAGGGGATAAGAGGAAGTGGGAAGCACCAAGTAGGGATTTTAAGAAGGCCAAGAACGCTAGGATGGAACCCCGCACCGGAGCTAAGTGGGGAACGAAGGTATGTGGGAAGTGTAACCGTACTCATCAAGGGGAGTGTTTGGCCGACTCTAACGGATGTTTTCGATGCGGAAAGGTGGGGCATATGGCTCGGAATTGCCCAAACCATCGGACTTGTTATCATTGTGGAGCTACCGATCACTTGAAGTTTGAGTGTCCTCTTATGAAGAGAGAGACTACGGGTGGTTCGGATGGGAGTAAGGGAGACAAAGTCGCGGGGAAAAAGGTGGAGCCGACTCGCGCAAGGGCAAGGACCTTTCTCATGACGGCGGAGGAGGCCATGGACACTCCGGGAGTTGTGACAGGTACTTTCTTTGTAAATTCCGCGGTCGCAAGCGTACTCTTTGATTCGGGTTCGGATTATTCCTTTGTATCACCTATTTTTGTGCATAAGTTAAATATCAAACCTCGTGCTTTAAGCAAGAAGTTTGAAGTAGAAGCGGCAGGGGATCAATGGTATGAAATAGGAGAGGTTTTTGAGGGGTGTCACCTTAGTATAGAAGGTCGGGATTTTCCCATCCGTTTGCATCCTATAGGAATGGGGAATTTTGATGTGATAGCCGGTATGGATTGGTTGAGAGAAGTCGATGCTACGATTGTGTGTCGTGAGAAATTAATTCAAATACCGTTGGAGAACAATCAAAGAATAGTGATTTATGGAGAACGTAGAAATAGGGAAACTTGTTTGATTTCGATGTTGAAAGCTAGACGCTATCTTAGCAAGGGTTGTGGTGGGTTTTTAGCCTACATTCTTGACGCCAAAAAGGAGAAGAGCAAGTTAGAGGACATACCAATAGTTCAAGACTTTCCCGAGGTATTCCCGGAAGACTTATCGGGGCTACCACCGGATCGGCAAGTAGAGTTCAAGATTGAATTGACACCCGGGGCGACACCCATAGCTCGAGCACCTTACCGTTTGGCACCCGCGGAAATGAAGGAAATCATGACTCAACTTCAAGAGTTGTTGGATAAAGGGTTCATTAGACCAAGCACGTCACCATGGGGAGCACCGGTTTTATTCGTTAAAAAGAAAGACGGATCCATGCGTATGTGTATAGACTATCGGGAGTTGAATAAGGTAACTATTAAGAACAAATACCCTTTACCTAGGATTGACGATTTGTTTGATCAACTTCAAGGGGCGAGTTATTTTTCGAAGATAGATTTGAGATCCGGGTATCACCAATTGAAGGTTAGGGAGAACGATGTGCCGAAAACCGCTTTTCGCACTCGTTACGGACATTTCGAGTTTTTGGTTATGCCTTTTGGGTTAACTAACGCACCGGCGGCCTTTATGGATTTAATGAATCAAGTGTGTAAGCCCTTTCTAGATAAATTTGTGATAGTATTTATTGATGATGTGTTGATTTACTCTCGAAGTCGAGAAGAGCACGGAGAACACTTACGCTTAGTGTTGGAGCTACTAAAGAAAGAGAAACTTTATGCGAAGTTTTCTAAGTGTGAGTTTTGGTTGCGCGAAGTACAATTTCTTGGGCATGTAGTATCAAAGGATGGCATTAAAGTGGATCCGGTGAAGATAGAAGCAATCAAGAGTTGGGAACCGCCGAAGACCCCGGCCGAGGTGCGAAGTTTCCTTGGTTTGGCCGGGTATTACCGGAAGTTTATTCAAGATTTTTCTCGCATAGCGGTGCCGTTGACCAAGCTTACCAAAAAGGGTGAGGAGTTTGTGTGGGGTGAAACCCAAGAGCAAGCCTTTGAAGCGTTAAAAACAAAACTTTGTAGTGCGCCGATTTTGTCGTTACCGGAAGGACCCAAATGATTTCGTGATTTTTTGTGATGCATCTAATTTGGGACTAGGGTGTGTGCTAATGCAAAGGGGAAAGGTAATCGCTTATGCCTCTCGACAACTAAAGGTCCATGAGAAGAATTACCCGACGCATGATCTAGAGTTAGCCGCGGTGGTCTTTGCATTGAAGCTATGGAGACACTACATATATGGGAGTAAATGTCAAATCTTTACGGATCACAAGAGTTTGCAATACATTCTTAGTCAAAAGGAGTTGAATATGAGGCAACGACGTTGGGTAGAACTGCTGAGCGACTACGATTGTGAGATCTTGTACCACCCGGGAAAAGCTAATGTGGTGGCCGATGCGTTGAGTCGGAAAGAAAGGCGAAAGAATACCAAGATTGTAGCTTTTAGGATGAACGTAGTCAATGACCTTTTGGATAAAGTCAAGGAATGGCAAGCAAGGGCCATAGGGGAGGAAAATTGGGAGATGGAGAGGATTAAGGGAATAGTATCGGATTTAGAGGTTAATAATTCGGGGTTAAGATGTTTTAAGGGTCGGGTATGGATTCCTAAATTAGGGGAATTGCGAAAAGTTATTTTGGAAGAAGCACACAAGTCAAGATATTCGATACACCCGGGAACAAACAAGATGTATCGAGATCTTCGGCAACTTTATTGGTGGCCGGGAATGAAGAAGGATATAGCTTTCTATGTGGAGCGATGCATGACGTGTCTACAAGTCAAGGTGGAACATCAAAGACCGAGTGGGAAATTGCAATCACTTGCGATACCAGAATGGAAATGGGAGAACATCTCTATGGATTTTGTCACAAAACTACCAAGAACGCCAAGAAACTTCGATGCAATTTGGGTGATAGTGGATCGTCTTACCAAATCGGCCCACTTTTTACCTATCAAGGAGACTTATTCAATGGATAGATTGGCGGAATTGTATGTCAAGGAGATAGTGACAAGACATGGGGTACCGTTGTCGATAGTTTCGGATCGTGATAGTCGATTCACCTCGGCATTTTGGAGAAGTTTTCAAAAGGCTTTCGGGTCAAAGTTGGAGATGAGCACCGCGTACCATCCTCAAACCGACGGTCAGAGTGAGAAAACTATTCAAACACTTGAAGACATGTTAAGAGCTTGTGTGATTGATTTTGGAGGATCTTGGGAAACACACTTACCGTTAATCGAGTTTTCCTACAACAACAGTTTTCAAGCTAGTATTCAAGCAGCGCCTTTCGAGGCTCTTTACGGGCGTAAATGTCGGACACCATTATGCTGGAATGAGGTGGGGGAAAGACAATTGGCGGGGCCGGAGATTGTGCAAGTTACTACCGAAAAGATCAAGTTGATTCGAGAAAGAATGAGAATAGCGCAAGAACGACAAAGGAGGTATGCAGATAGAAGACGGAAGCCGATTGAGTTTCAAGTTGGGGACTTGGTAATGTTAAAAGTATCACCTTGGAAAGGTATTGTGAGGTTTGGCAAGCGAGGGAAATTGAGCCCCCGATTTATAGGACCATTCCCTATCATGGAGCGCGTGGGTGAAGTAGCCTACAAGTTGAAGCTACCCGAGGAGCTACGGGGTATTCACAGCACCTTTCACGTCTCGAACTTACGAAAGTGCTTAGCCGAAGAGAGCGCAGCAATTTCGCTGGATGAGATTCAGGTGGATCAAAAGTTGAGCTACACAGAAGAGCCGGAAATGATCTTGGATAGGAAGGTTCGGAAGCTGCGGAGCAAGGAAATTGCACTTGTGAAGGTGCAATGGAAATTTCATAAAGGCCAACACGCTACTTGGGAGAATGAAGTCGAGATGAAGGCAAAGTACCCACATCTTTTCAAAGAAGGAATTCCGGGGACGGAATCCTCTTAAGGGGGGTAAGATGTAACAACCGGTTTTAATTTGGTTAATTAGAATTAATCAGGCTTTGGAAACTTGACTAATGGTTTTCAACTTCAGGTTGGGCTTAGTCTTTTGGGCTTGTTGTGGGCTTAAAAGCCTTAGTATATAAAGCTAGGATTTGGGGAAATTGGAGGAAGAAGGAGTTCTATGGCTTTGAGAGGTGTGTGGGTGTGAAGAAGGTGAAATTGGAGAAACGAAGAAAAGCTCAGGTATGAATCCTTGTAGTTTTATGCTTTTAGAGTTAAATTAGAATCATCTTCTTCATTGAAGATGTGTCAAGTTCAATGTATGTTAAATTGAGGTATGAGTTAGTTATGTGAATCAAGGGTTTAACCCTAATTGATTTAGCTTGTGATTAGATGCAATTATCATGTTAGTCAAGGTTTATTGATGGGATTTGGAGTCACTTAGTTATGGAATCAATTAATATATGATTTGGGGTTTGGATGGTGATAGCTGCAGCAAACCAGGAAAACTGGTTCACTGCGAACCCGCGGGTAAAACGGCGGGTAAGGGTAGTCGCGGGATTACCCGCCGTTACCACTGAGTTGGTTTTTCAAGTTTTCCGTTTGGGCGATTTTGAGCCATTTCTCGGCATAGGAAGCTATTCTAAGACTATTTAAGAGTGTTTGGTCACTTATGGGTTGTTTTTCATTGGGAATTACATGTTTAGGAAATTGGAAGGCCTAAAGGAGCTTAACTAGGCGAATTAGCGGAAGCTTGGATCTCAGGTGAGGTTTCTTGTCAAGCTATGTTCTAAGGGTGAAATGCACACCAACAAAGTTATGCAATATTATACTTATACATTTTGATGTTGTTGTGAGTTCATGACGCATGTTGCATGTAATGTGAATTGCTATGCAATTGTACTTGGCGAGTTATGGATCCAAAGGGACATTTGGTGGCAAACCGAATGCTCTCTAGTGTGGGAGGTATGTGCCCACGTAGTGATCGCGGTATAGGCGATCGGTGGTTGAATGTATGAAACATTATTACATCTTCCTTAGCAAGTTACAAAGTGTTATTATTGTTATTGTTGTTATTGTTATTTCTTGTATGGCTTATCATATGGAGGGTCCTCACTAGACCTTTGGTCTAACCCTCAGTTTTCTTTTACGTTGCTTGACAGACAGGGAGGTTAGAGGATCGGTAGATAAAGGCAAGAGCCATGCTTGACTTAGTGGAGGCACTTAGAGGCCCGAAGATTTAGTTGGATCTTTTACTCTTGTTTAGTACCTTTTAATCATTTCCTCAGTTGTGTAGCGATACATTTAGAACGCTTTCGTTAATCTCTGCCTTTAGACTTGGGTTGAGACCCGTTTTGGTTATTTGTTGATGTTACTTGGTTTAAATGTTAAGAGTATGAAATGTTGAGATTTTGGGTTGTTACAAATGGTAGCAGAGCCTCGGTTTAAGGGAATTAGGTACCTAAGGACCTAGTCTTAAACCAGGAAGTGAGTAGGATACAACTGAGGAAATAGGGAGGGACCAAGGCTTAAGGATAGATAAGACCAAATAGACCTAAAGGTCGGCATATACAAGGGGGTTTGTAGCTACACCTGGCCAGTGTAGTTATGGATACCCATGTATAATGTTTGCATTTAGGAAAGGGCCACTTGGTAATCACCTGTTATATAATGTATGTTTGTTTTGCATCAGTCATGGAAGCACGTGTAACAAGGAGTCGGTCGTTACCCATTGAAGTAGAGGAGGTAGTGGAAGTGCAAGAAGAGGAGCCCTTACCAACTCCTCCGGTTGTGGTTGCTGCGGGAAGGACCCGGAAGCCTCCGGTCCCTCGTCAACCGACGGAACGTGGTAGGGGTAGAGGTAGAGGTCGCGGTAGGGGTCGAGGAAGAGGGGTAGAAAGGGCGGCAACCCATGATGTTGGACCTTGTCCTAAGGAGGTTATTGAGGAAAGAGCTAAGAGTGCGGAAGCGAGAGTGGAACGTTCGGAAACTCAAAGTGAGGCGGCAAGCAACCATGAAAATCGTCAAGAGTTCATCACAAAAGGGGATTTTGAAGACAAGTTAGGGAAGATTGAAAGAGCTCTACAAACTCTTTTGGGGAAACAAGGGGAAGAGACTAGTGGGTCGGAGAAATCCAACCCGAGCATTGCAACACCCCTAGAAAAAGAAGAGAAGAAACTTAATCGTGGTTGTTCATATAAGGAGTTTGCGGCATGCAAGCCGCCACCCTTTAAGGGGGATCGTGATCCTATTGTAGCCATGAAGTGGATCATGGAGATGGAGACTATCTTTGATACATGCTATTGTGGGGAGGCCGATAAAGTGGTTTTTGCTCGTTCCATGCTGAAGGGAGACACCATTTATTGGTGGGAAATGGAGACTAGTGGCAAAGGGTCGGAAGTGGCAAGAACTATGAGTTGGGGAGACTTTGTTACACGATTTAAGTCGCAATTCTGTCCTCTCACGGCAACAAAGAAGCTAGAGGAGGAGTTTCTACGACTAGAGCAAGGGAGCATGACCGTGCAAGAGTATACCAACAAGTTCATGGAAAAAGCTCGTTTCGCGGAGATCTATGTGCCTACGGAGAGCCGGAGGATTAAGCGCTATGTTTGGGGTTTGCGAAGTAGCATTCGGGAGTTTGTGATGACCAAGGATCCAAACACTTTCTCCGCGGCAATTAATGCCGCCGAACTCACGGAAAGGGAAAAAGATCGACAAGTTGCGGAACGTGTAAAGGATAAGAGGAAGTGGGAAGCACCAAGTAGGGATTTTAAGAAGGCCAAGAACGCTAGGATGGAACCCCGCACCGGAGCTAAGTGGGGAACGAAGGTATGTGGGAAGTGTAACCGTACTCATCAAGGGAGTGTTTGGCCGACTCTAACGGATGTTTTCGATGCTGAAAGGTGGGGCATATGGCTTGGAATTGCCCAAACCATCGGACTTGTTATCATTGTGGAGCTACCGATCACTTGAAGTTTGAGTGTCCTCTTATGAAGAGAGAGACTACGGGTGGTTCGGATGGGAGTAAGGGAGACAAAGTCGCGGGGAAAAAGGTGGAGCCGACTCGCGCAAGGGCAAGGACCTTTCTCATGACGGCGGAGGAGGCCATGGACACTCCGGGAGTTGTGACAGGTACTTTCTTTGTAAATTCCGCGGTCGCAAGCGTACTCTTTGATTCGGGTTCGGATTATTCCTTTGTATCACCTATTTTTGTGCATAAGTTAAATATCAAACCTCGTGCTTTAAGCAAGAAGTTTGAAGTAGAAGCGGCAGGGGATCAATGGTATGAAATAGGAGAGGTTTTTGAGGGGTGTCATCTTAGTATAGAAGGTCGGGATTTTCCCATCCGTTTGCATCCTATAGGAATGGGGAATTTTGATGTGATAGCCGGTATGGATTGGTTGAGAGAAGTCGATGCTACGATTGTGTGTCGTGAGAAATTAATTCAAATACCGTTGGAGAACAATCAAAGAATAGTGATTTATGGAGAACGTAGAAATAGGGAAACTTGTTTGATTTCGATGTTGAAAGCTAGACGCTATCTTAGCAAGGGTTGTGGTGGGTTTTTAGCCTACATTCTTGACGCCAAAAAGGAGAAGAGCAAGTTAGAGGACATACCAATAGTTCAAGACTTTCCCGAGGTATTCCCGGAAGACTTATCGGGGCTACCACCGGATCGGCAAGTAGAGTTCAAGATTGAATTGACACCCGGGGCGACACCCATAGCTCGAGCACCTTACCGTTTGGCACCCGCGGAAATGAAGGAAATCATGACTCAACTTCAAGAGTTGTTGGATAAAGGGTTCATTAGACCAAGCACGTCACCATGGGGAGCACCGGTTTTATTCGTTAAAAAGAAAGACGGATCCATGCGTATGTGTATAGACTATCGGGAGTTGAATAAGGTAACTATTAAGAACAAATACCCTTTACCTAGGATTGACGATTTGTTTGATCAACTTCAAGGGGCGAGTTATTTTTCGAAGATAGATTTGAGATCCGGGTATCACCAATTGAAGGTTAGGGAGAACGATGTGCCGAAAACCGCTTTTCGCACTCGTTACGGACATTTCGAGTTTTTGGTTATGCCTTTTGGGTTAACTAACGCACCGGCGGCCTTTATGGATTTAATGAATCAAGTGTGTAAGCCCTTTCTAGATAAATTTGTGATAGTATTTATTGATGATGTGTTGATTTACTCTCGAAGTCGAGAAGAGCACGGAGAACACTTACGCTTAGTGTTGGAGCTACTAAAGAAAGAGAAACTTTATGCGAAGTTTTCTAAGTGTGAGTTTTGGTTGCGCGAAGTACAATTTCTTGGGCATGTAGTATCAAAGGATGGCATTAAAGTGGATCCGGTGAAGATAGAAGCAATCAAGAGTTGGGAACCGCCGAAGACCCCGGCCGAGGTGCGAAGTTTCCTTGGTTTGGCCGGGTATTACCGGAAGTTTATTCAAGATTTTTCTCGCATAGCGGTGCCGTTGACCAAGCTTACCAAAAAGGGTGAGGAGTTTGTGTGGGGTGAAACCCAAGAGCAAGCCTTTGAAGCGTTAAAAACAAAACTTTGTAGTGCGCCGATTTTGTCGTTACCGGAAGGACCAAATGATTTCGTGATTTTTTGTGATGCATCTAATTTGGGACTAGGGTGTGTGCTAATGCAAAGGGGAAAGGTAATCGCTTATGCCTCTCGACAACTAAAGGTCCATGAGAAGAATTACCCGACGCATGATCTAGAGTTAGCCGCGGTGGTCTTTGCATTGAAGCTATGGAGACACTACATATATGGGAGTAAATGTCAAATCTTTACGGATCACAAGAGTTTGCAATACATTCTTAGTCAAAAGGAGTTGAATATGAGGCAACGACGTTGGGTAGAACTGCTGAGCGACTACGATTGTGAGATCTTGTACCACCCGGGAAAAGCTAATGTGGTGGCCGATGCGTTGAGTCGGAAAGAAAGGCGAAAGAATACCAAGATTGTAGCTTTTAGGATGAACGTAGTCAATGACCTTTTGGATAAAGTCAAGGAATGGCAAGCAAGGGCCATAGGGGAGGAAAATTGGGAGATGGAGAGGATTAAGGGAATAGTATCGGATTTAGAGGTTAATAATTCGGGGTTAAGATGTTTTAAGGGTCGGGTATGGATTCCTAAATTAGGGGAATTGCGAAAAGTTATTTTGGAAGAAGCACACAAGTCAAGATATTCGATACACCCGGGAACAAACAAGATGTATCGAGATCTTCGGCAACTTTATTGGTGGCCGGGAATGAAGAAGGATATAGCTTTCTATGTGGAGCGATGCATGACGTGTCTACAAGTCAAGGTGGAACATCAAAGACCGAGTGGGAAATTGCAATCACTTGCGATACCAGAATGGAAATGGGAGAACATCTCTATGGATTTTGTCACAAAACTACCAAGAACGCCAAGAAACTTCGATGCAATTTGGGTGATAGTGGATCGTCTTACCAAATCGGCCCACTTTTTACCTATCAAGGAGACTTATTCAATGGATAGATTGGCGGAATTGTATGTCAAGGAGATAGTGACAAGACATGGGGTACCGTTGTCGATAGTTTCGGATCGTGATAGTCGATTCACCTCGGCATTTTGGAGAAGTTTTCAAAAGGCTTTCGGGTCAAAGTTGGAGATGAGCACCGCGTACCATCCTCAAACCGACGGTCAGAGTGAGAAAACTATTCAAACACTTGAAGACATGTTAAGAGCTTGTGTGATTGATTTTGGAGGATCTTGGGAAACACACTTACCGTTAATCGAGTTTTCCTACAACAACAGTTTTCAAGCTAGTATTCAAGCAGCGCCTTTCGAGGCTCTTTACGGGCGTAAATGTCGGACACCATTATGCTGGAATGAGGTGGGGGAAAGACAATTGGCGGGGCCGGAGATTGTGCAAGTTACTACCGAAAAGATCAAGTTGATTCGAGAAAGAATGAGAATAGCGCAAGAACGACAAAGGAGGTATGCAGATAGAAGACGGAAGCCGATTGAGTTTCAAGTTGGGGACTTGGTAATGTTAAAAGTATCACCTTGGAAAGGTATTGTGAGGTTTGGCAAGCGAGGGAAATTGAGCCCCCGATTTATAGGACCATTCCCTATCATGGAGCGCGTGGGTGAAGTAGCCTACAAGTTGAAGCTACCCGAGGAGCTACGGGGTATTCACAGCACCTTTCACGTCTCGAACTTACGAAAGTGCTTAGCCGAAGAGAGCGCAGCAATTTCGCTGGATGAGATTCAGGTGGATCAAAAGTTGAGCTACACAGAAGAGCCGGAAATGATCTTGGATAGGAAGGTTCGGAAGCTGCGGAGCAAGGAAATTGCACTTGTGAAGGTGCAATGGAAATTTCATAAAGGCCAACACGCTACTTGGGAGAATGAAGTCGAGATGAAGGCAAAGTACCCACATCTTTTCAAAGAAGGAATTCCGGGGACGGAATCCTCTTAAGGGGGGTAAGATGTAACAACCGGTTTTAATTTGGTTAATTAGAATTAATCAGGCTTTGGAAACTTGACTAATGGTTTTCAACTTCAGGTTGGGCTTAGTCTTTTGGGCTTGTTGTGGGCTTAAAAGCCTTAGTATATAAAGCTAGGATTTGGGGAAATTGGAGGAAGAAGGAGTTCTATGGCTTTGAGAGGTGTGTGGGTGTGAAGAAGGTGAAATTGGAGAAACGAAGAAAAGCTCAGGTATGAATCCTTGTAGTTTTATGCTTTTAGAGTTAAATTAGAATCATCTTCTTCATTGAAGATGTGTCAAGTTCAATGTATGTTAAATTGAGGTATGAGTTAGTTATGTGAATCAAGGGTTTAACCCTAATTAATTTAGCTTGTGATTAGATGCAATTATCATGTTAGTCAAGGTTTATTGATGGGATTTGGAGTCACTTAGTTATGGAATCAATTAATATATGATTTGGGGTTTGGATGGTGATAGCTGCAGCAAACCAGGAAAACTGGTTCACTGCGAACCCGCGGGTAAAACGGCGGGTAAGGGTAGTCGCGGGATTACCCGCCGTTACCACTGAGTTGGTTTTTCAAGTTTTCCGTTTGGGCGATTTTGAGCCATTTCTCGGCATAGGAAGCTATTCTAAGACTATTTAAGAGTGTTTGGTCACTTATGGGTTGTTTTTCATTGGGAATTACATGTTTAGGAAATTGGAAGGCCTAAAGGAGCTTAACTAAGCGAATTAGCGGAAGCTTGGATCTCAGGTGAGGTTTCTTGTCAAGCTATGTTCTAAGGGTGAAATGCACACCAACAAAGTTATGCAATATTATACTTATACATTTTGATGTTGTTGTGAGTTCATGACGCATGTTGCATGTAATGTGAATTGCTATGCAATTGTACTTGGCGAGTTATGGATCCAAAGGGACATTTGGTGGCAAACCGAATGCTCTCTAGTGTGGGAGGTATGTGCCCACGTAGTGATCGCGGTATAGGCGATCGGTGGTTGAATGTATGAAACATTATTACATCTTCCTTAGCAAGTTACAAAGTGTTATTATTGTTATTGTTGTTATTGTTATTTCTTGTATGGCTTATCATATGGAGGGTCCTCACTAGACCTTTGGTCTAACCCTCAGTTTTCTTTTACGTTGCTTGACAGACAGGGAGGTTAGAGGATCGGTAGATAAAGGCAAGAGCCATGCTTGACTTAGTGGAGGCACTTAGAGGCCCGAAGATTTAGTTGGATCTTTTACTCTTGTTTAGTACCTTTTAATCATTTCCTCAGTTGTGTAGCGATACATTTAGAACGCTTTCGTTAATCTCTGCCTTTAGACTTGGGTTGAGACCCGTTTTGGTTATTTGTTGATGTTACTTGGTTTAAATGTTAAGAGTATGAAATGTTGAGATTTTGGGTTGTTACAGATTGCCATCTTATTTCCATGTTATTTGATTGCCATCAAATTGAATTTTAGCCAAATCTGTTTTGCAAGTTTTCAAAATCGATTTCCACATGGAGCTTTCACTATCAATTTCCTTCATCCAAATTGATTTCATTAAGTGATTTCTTCATAAATGGAATCAATTTGTGTTGTTTCTTGATTAATGGGTTAGTGAAAAAGAGTTGAATTTTGTGAGTTTTTTTTTTAGATGAGTGATTAGTTAATGAAGAGTATTTTCATGAGTGTTGTTGTTCTTAGAAGTTGTATGAAGAATAAGGACGAAAATTCATAATCAAGATCACCAATTGAGAGAAAGAAAGTGCAATGGATGGATGGATAATTTAGGCAAAGAGCTTGTTGATATCAAAGAGCTTGTTGATAGGTTAAACGCTTTACTATTGTTTTTTATGCATAAAACCAATTCTGGGTTCTTACTGTAATGGAATTGTGATGATGGTAATGGAATTGGATGATGATAGTGAAATTAAAATGGGTGAATCTATTGTAATGGATTTCGATGATTGTAAGTGAAATCCAATTTGCATTTGAAATCAAGTTGAATTATTGTAATCGAATTGGATGGTGAAAACCAATTTAATGGAAATCGATTAGGTCCATTGGAAAAAGGGAGAAGAAATTATTATTATTATTATTTTTTAAGAAATTAATCAAAACTACAAGGTTTTAATGTGAATTGTACCTAACCTTAGGTACACATGACAGCTACACCTTCTCTTTTTCCATATATATATATATATATATATATATATTATTAATTAGAAAAAAAATTTAAAAATAGCTATTAGATGGCTTTGGAGTGGGGTGGGGTGGCGCTACCGATCAATTTGGTGAAGCCGATGATGTTTAACCCGAAACACCCACCACGGTGTTGCCGATGGAGCTGATGGCTTTGCCGATGCCATCGGCTTATCCATAGCGGATGGTCTAAGAACATGATTCCATCGGCTTACCCATCGGCTTACTGAAGAACACATCGTCAACTATCGGATTCGTTGATTTAATTGATGTGATTAAGAAAGGGGATAGTACACCAAAATGTATCCAACTATCCCCAAAAATCTATTGTGTGTATCCACCTTTCAAAAATGCTTTTTGATGTATCAAACTTTATTTTTTCTTCTATTGTGTGTATCAGATGACTTGTAACCTGTTTAACAGGTCACCTCCACCGTGCCGCCGCCAGGAACCACCGTCGTCGCTGCCGAAAACCACTGTCGCCGCCGGAAACCACCGAACCGCCGAGAACCACCACCATCAACCATCGAAGTGCCGAGAACCACCACCATCAACCATCGCACTCGCCGGCCAGCCTCGTCGCCGGCAACACCGCCGCTGTCACCACTTAACAGCACCGCCGCTATCACCACTTAACCCCACCGCCGCTTTCACAACTCAACACCAACGCCGCTCTCGCCGTTCAACACCATCGCCGCTGTCACCACTCAACACCACCATCGAACCGCCACCACCATCGAACCGCCACCACCATCGACCCCACCACCACCATCGAACCGCCACCTCCATCGACCCCCCGCCACCACCATCGAGCCGCCACCACCACCATCGACCCCACCGCCACCACCATCGACCCCACCGCCACCACCATCGACCCCACCGCCACTTGCATCGACCCCCCGCCACCACCATCGACCCCCACCACCACCATCGACCTACAGCCACCCAGAACCACCATCCCCACCGCCAAGAACCTCCCGTCGTCGTCACTAGCTGCCGGTAACCGGCTGGTGACCGGTTGTGCAGGTCACAATACACACAATAGAAGAAAAAATAAAGTTTGATACATCAAAAAGCATTTTTGAAAGGTGGATACACACAATAGATTTTTGGGGATAGTTGGATACATTTTGGTGTACTATCCCCGATTAAGAAAAAAGGTTACAACAAAAATTTTAATTTAAAAAATCTCACCCCTATTTTTTTAAGTCATCATCATCATGTTGTATTGCTGGGGTTGGATTTTGCTGCTTTAAATTCTTTTACTTTTAATTTGGTTGGTTGGAGTTGACGGAAAGTGTGGTTTTGTGTAACATTTATGATTTTAACACTATTGAAGAAATTGTATCTTGTGAGTTTTTACTTGCGTTTATGTCCCCATAGATACAACATTAAAATTGTATATATATATATATATATATATACATCAGTGACATTTAATCAATGGTTGACTAGAGCTATGTTCATTTATAAATCACTAAAAGGGTGTAAACTATGAAAACCAATTCACATCCTTGATTTTCAAAAGCATTTTCATATTTCACATTTCCATATTTCCATAATCAATAACTTACCATATATTTCACATTTCCATGTTTTATATGAATCCATATCATCCTTTGATTTTTTTGATCAACGGCTATGATTATAGTTTACACGGTTTACACCTTTCTAGTGTTTTACAAATGAACCTCCGTCTATATATATATATATATATATATATAGAGAGAGAGAGAGAGAGAGAGAGAGAGAGATAGAGAGAAAGAGAGAAAGGTTCATGCGAGAAACATAACTTTTTAATAAAATGTGATGACGAAACTCAGCCACTCATATGCTCAATAAAGGATGTTTTGGCAGGGTCCCTCCTTTAATAATTTCCACCCTTCCATGAACCGCGTCAATCCTCCTTGATTGCGTCCACAGTAACCGACGATGTGTGGTTAAGATTCGTCCTCACGTTTTCTTAAATTGACATGGTTCTCGTATGAACCCACCTCTCTCTCTCTCTCTATATATATATATATATATATATATATAGGAAGTCTTAGGATCATGTGAGACCAAGATGTTACCGTGAGACCGCGTGAGACCAATACCTAACGTACGAAACTTCACAAAAAAACACCATGAATGTACATAAAACACGAATACGCAGACCTAAAATTCACTTTCGATGCAAAAAAATATCGAAAACAAGCTTAAAAACGCAACCTTCACAGCTCAAGTTCTGTGAAGGTTACATATATATAATGCAAACCTTCACAAAAAAAACTGCTGTGAAGGTTTCGTTTTTTAACCTTTTTTTTGGATTTTTTTTTTTCCGATAGTGTTTTTTAGTATGTTTTAACGATGAATGTTCAATTTTTTTTACCTTCACAAATGTTTTGATGTGAAGTTTGAAGTAAAATATGTTGGTCTCACCGGTCTCACCAAAAAGGCTTGGTCTCACGGGAACTTAACTCTATATAGGAAAGTTCAAATGAAAACTCATTTTTCTTTGTGAACGTAAGGACCACTAAAATTCCGACACGTGACAATATTCACTCTGAATATCATGCATCATTCAGAGTGAATACAACTTATGTGTCTTTATTCATTCTGAATAATGCTTCATATTCAGAGTGAATATTGCCATATGACGCAATTTTAGTGGTTCTCACACAACCAAAATTGAGTTCACATTTGAAACTAAACAAATTTGGTTTTAGTTTGTTTAATGTATAATTCATCAAGAAAATGGTGTCATGTAAGAAGATTGTATATCTATTCTTTTGAAATAGGTTTCGTGTGAGTTTATTGTATTTTCTCAAAATGGTTAATTACATGGTAGACTTGGATTACTTTGCAACATTTATGGTTTCGTTCATGATATGTTTTCAGATGGTGTAAATGGATATATATATCTATGTATTTTATAAATTGGTTATGTATTTTATGGATTTTCATGAAACGGTTTTATTGACACTAGATTAGATTAAAAAATTTTCATAACGATGTATACATGTATGGTTGCATTTGGTTTAATTGGTTGTACATAAATTGGTTTCCTTAAAAATAGGTATGGTTTCATTGTAACGTAGATGAAAGTGTTTCATTCGTGATATCGTTTCAGAAGGTTTTATTCATGATACAAGAAATCTATGCGTGGTCATAAACGATGCAAGAAATCCATCATTGTCTTGCATGACGTCACTAACATATGTTTCATTATGCGATAATTCTTCAAATTTCGATTCGAACATCACCAACACATGAAAATCGATCAACCACAACAATAAAACTCACTGCCTCTAAAATGTCCGGGCCACCTAATTTATTCTTTAATTTAATTATACACAAATCGTTTGTTTAAAAAAATCCTAATTTAATGAAATATGTTAATGAAACTCACTGCCTCACTAAAAACCCAGACCTTCCTAATTTATCATCTATTTCAATTATATACAAAATTGGTTAGATGTAAAAAAAATCCCATAATTTAAGGAAAGATAATAATGAAAATACGTTATTACACGTTTCAAAATTAACTAGTACTTAAAGTTGGCATGTGGATTTCCTTCACGAAATTGATGGCGCCTTTTATCATTTTAGCTACGTACCCTTTTCATTTAATTAAATAAAATTTAATTTGCAATTTTTTGATTGGTTGGGAGTGGTTCGCAACTCGCAAGTTTGTATTCCAACAATGGTTTACAAATGATGGGGACATTTCAATTACAAACCACTTGGTTTATGCAAACCACTTTTACACCATTAGATTTATTTTGTTTAAATCTATTTATTAATATTAATAATAATATTTAGATGGGAAATATGGTAATTTTGAAGTCAGCCATGTATTAGCAATCCCTAATTTTTAGTGATCTATTTATCATGGTTAAAATAAAAATAATACGGTAAGATTCCTACTATTTTTTAGTAACGAGGGGGTTTGCCCGCACTTCGCTGCGCGGAGTTTTGTTGATATTGTAAAGGTCCTTTGTTGTGAACAATATTTTAGATAAAGTTACGCCCGGGCTTCACGATGGGTTATAAACTGTGATAAATTTGATCGTAAAAAGTAATTAACATGGATTTATAAAAGATTTAAAAAATCAAAAGTTCAAAAAATTTAATTGTAAAAGATTTTAAATAATACTAACAATTACCAGGATGCTAAAAGACTGTTTATGAACTGTAGTTACCTACACTTTAACATATTTATGCCAATATACAATATATGACTAAAACGTATAATGAAATATAGAAAACTAAAAGGTATGAAATGAATAAATATTCTAAGTTTAAGGGGCTAAAATGTAATTTTTCTAAATGTAGGTAGCTGATAATTACATCAAAAAATATTAATATTAGGTTTCTTTCGAACGTATCGACGGTATGATTATAATTGCGTAATTTGTTAAAATTAAAACGTGTTTTTTTTAACATATTCCAACCAATATACGATATATGACTAATGAATAAATATTATAAGTTTAGAGGTTAGAATGTTATTTCTACAAATGTGATTGTTTCATATAATTGTAATATATATAGTATATAATAAAATAATTACATCAAAAAATATTCAATATTAGGCTCATTTCGATCGTATCGACGATACGATTATAATAGCGTAATTTGTAAAAATTAAAATATATTTTTTTAACCTATTTTAGCCAATATACGATATATGAGAAAACATAAAATGAAATATTGAAAACTAAAGGGTATAAACTAAATAAATACTAAAAGGTTAGGGGGTAATATGTAAAATTGAAATAAATATAGAATTAAAGGAATTAGAGGGTGGGTCGGGCGGTGGAGGGTGGACCGGGTCGGTGCGCCTAATAAATGTATATCTATACTATTATATAAAGAGAATATCTCATAAAGTTAGTTATTTTGTTCAACAAAACGGTATTTACACATTTACACATAATATCCTTGTAAGTAATCATTTAGTTTACTTTTACCCCCTTATTTTTTTTACTTTTCATTTAACACCCTTATTATATTAACATAAATAATGTAAATTACGTAAAATATATTAAAAATTTTATTTTTATTTTTAACAAAATATATCATTATAATCGTCTCGAAAATATCTTCAAAATGAGTCTAATATCAAATACTTTTTGATTTTAATCATATTATTAAATATTAAAAATACATATGAATTAATTTGTTCATATATTTTTATATTAAAAGTTAAATTGTTTATAAATTTAGAAGTTACAGTTAATACCCTTATGATTAGTCGTTTAATTTACTATTAATTCTCTATTTTTTTCATGTTTCTTTTTAAATCTTTATCATATTAAGATAAATAATCACATATGAACAAAAATATGTTAAGAAAAATCTTAAATGTTATTTTTCTCATGGATGAAAAGACGATGATCAAGTATCGTCTTCATTATTAATTTTAAATGTTTCGTGCAGCATCGCGCACGGGCAATTTCTAGTGTTATATAATATATTCATCATTGTTAGTCAACCATTAACAATAATATACACTATGAGGCCTTGAATCATCAGGCCTATTCATGAATATGAACTTTGATCATGAATCTTGATTCATGAAACGTAATTTATGATTCTTAATTCAGTTAATTAAGAGCCTTATTCATCAATAAAAACCATCCATTACTTTTTTTAGAGAACATTGATTACATTAATTTCAATACAGAATCCACAAGTGAAATGAAAATTAGCCTTTTAAAAGGGTTTTCTTATTCCCACCCTTGAATTCTTATTTACACCCCATCCACCCTCCTATCTCACTCCCACTAGATATCCTACTAATTACAATGTAAACATTATCCTATAATTACTCCAACATTAATTACTTTATTTCTTTTTAACCTTAATTTTTTTTATTTACAACATTAATTATCCAATACACTTTTACAAAATATTTTTAACATTAGTTATAATATTAACATTTTAATTCTTTTTAACATTAACTATTACACTTTTATTATTCTTAACAATGATTATTTGATATTTTTTTTATTATTTCTACAACTACAACTATAAATTAATCTAATATATTTATGTATGCAATAAATATATTATTGTTAAATATATCACATATAAAAATAATTTTAGCAATAATGATTTTTTAAAGATTTATTTTAGTAATATAGTATATATTTTTTTTCAAAAACCAAGTCATGAAATTAAATATTTTTGTCATTTCAAGTATTGAAAAATTTAGAAAAGAAAAGAGAGTGATATAAAATTATTTGATGTGTGGTGTGATAGTAGATTAGAGAGATTAATTTATATAGATGAAATAGTATTGTTGTTAATAATTAATATATATATATATATATATATATGTTATAAAAATGCAAGCGATTTACTAAACGTTGTTCTTTAGCAAAAGAAGAAGGCAAGGATACGAGATTTGTAAAATAACATGATTTGTATAGAAACGAGAAGTATATATAAAACCGAGATTTGTAAAGAAAAATGAGTTAGTAAAATGAAAGTTATAAAATAATAAATATTCTTCTTTATTTAACTTAACAAAAAAGAAGAAAGAAAAAATCTTGACATAAGTAGACATAGATAAAGTTGGCTTTTTTAAAACTTTCCTTTTCAGTATCATTTACACCCTAAACAAGGGTGTAAATAACAGAACCCCTTTTAAAAACACTGATTTTAACAATTTCATGACCTATTTTAGCAGAAGACGAAATATGAATTGGTTGCGGTTGTACTGATGAATAAATTTGGGAAAGTTATATTGCTCTAAATAATTTGAATTTCCTCTAAAAAGTTGATTCATCTACTGGAATTGATTTAGGATGAGATTGAAATTATGAATTTAAATCTCTATGAAATAAGGAGTAAAATTAGGATATGAATCCCGCAAGATGAATGAGTGTATATGAATTTGGATTTCTTTTTTTTTTTACCAAATTACCCTTATATGCCTTTTATTTTTAATTTTTTAAAATTCAGATTTCCTTTTATTTATCCATTTGCCATTATTCTTTCTCAACCGTTGATCAAATGAATCTATGGATTGGATTGGATTACATAGTTTGTACGAACTAGGTGGTTTGTAGCCAATAACACCTCTACAAGTGATTACTCCTATATATATATATATATATATATATATGACGGTTTAAATGAAAAATCATATTTCATTATGAACGTGAGGACAAGGAAAAATGTGTAATAATTCATGGTAAATAATACATTAATTCATGAGTTATTCATTGTGAATGTTTATATTATTAATTCTGAATAATATATTATTCATCTTGATTGGTGTGTTTTTCATCATGAATGTGATCCATTGGTGTGCTTTTGGCTTCCTCATGTTTACAATGAAATATGAATGCTATACATTTTAGATCAATGTTATATTTTTCATCATAAATAATGTTTATACATTAATCTTCGTTATTTATACTATATGTGACAAGTGTTACAATCTTAATTATCCTCACATTCGCAATAAAAAGTATATAATATAGTTATATATATAATTAATAATCAAAGAAAATATACTTATAACATAGTCAGGGGCGGAGGCAGGATTTTATATTAGGAGGAGCATCGACAACAAAGATACACAGTGGGTGCAGCCTCGACAAAGGACCGAACCTATTTGGGAACTAGTCCAGAGGGAGAGAGAGAGAGAGAAAGGTAAGATCAAACAAGAATAATAAGTATGCATAAGAACACACAAACTAAGAAAATCATATATGATTCATGCAACTTTGCTCGTGACTTAAGTAGCGGCCAGAATCACCCGAGTGGCTTTTTTCCCAAAATCATATATATGAATTTGTTGGTTCGCATGTTCTTTTAAATCCATGTCACTCGTTTGAACCCGATCCTATGTATATATATACCCATACACGCGGGGGATCGAACGAGAATACTAACTATTTAAGAGATACAAAAACGGCTAAATCATGTGTAAAATCGCATAAAACACACATGTCATTTTTGTAAATATGCAAGTGTAAAATCATTTATATATATATAATATGAGGTAAGTTCATTTGCTAACCCAAATTATGGTATTAACTATACGAACCCATCCCCACCTTTCATCTAACTAAAATGGACGGATGAGGTAAATCATGGCATTTATGATCTTTAAATGCTAATTAATATGGAGACTATAGGTGAACGTTTATGAATAAGGTCATTTTGGGAAAAGATTCATAATTTTTCTCTTCCCCATTTTTCTTCCACTAAAATTAATCATAAAATGAAACAAACAGAATGAAAATATATATTTGTTCATCTAACAAATGAAACGAACAACCTCATTTCGTATTAAATGAACAGGAAGAAAATATTTGTTCACCAATTTTTCCATGATCATTCACCATGTTTGTTCAGTTCGTGCTTTTACTGTTCATTCATTTTGTTTGGTTAAGGTATAAAACCCTTGTTCGGGTTCGTGTTTGTTCGGTTGAGTTTTTTTCCGGGTTCGTGTTTTTACATTTTGTTCGATTAAAGTAAAATACCCTTGTTCAGGTTCATGTTTGTTCGGTTTGGGGTTTTCCCGGTTCGTGTTTTTACATTTTGTTCGGTTAAGGTAAAATACCTTTGTTCAAGTTCGTGTTTGTTTTGTTCGGTTTCTTCTCGGTTCCTGTTTTTACATTTCGTTCATTTTGTTCGATCGTTGTTAGGGTTTGTGTTTGTTAGGTTCGTTTTTTTCCCGATTCGTGTTTTAACATTTTATTCATTTTGTCCGGTTAAGGTAAAATACTCTTGTTTACGTTCCTATTTGTTCGGTTTGATTTTTTCAGTTCGTGTTTTTACAATTCGTTCATTTTGTTTGGTTAAGGTAAAATACCCTTGTTCGGGTTATGTTCATGTGTTCATAATTCATAACTCCATTTACAGAAATGTGTTGACTAACAATATATTCACGATGATGCTCCATGTTTTTCTTGAAAATCTATATATATATATATATATATATATAAGGGTTAATTTCATGTATGCCCTTATTAAAACTCAAAAAAATCATATTTACCCAACTTAAACTACAAATATCATATATGCCCTTCCTAACCTATCAATATATCATATTTACCCAAATAACTATTTTATGAATTTTTAAATTAGATTTAATAATAAAAACAGGTAAATGACTATTATACCCTTTTCTAATCTAATCTCTATTTAAATATCTTTTTTCATGAAAAAAAACCCATATGCTTATGGTTCATGTTCTTCATCACCACCCCCCACCCCCACCTCTAAAAAAAAACCCTTTTCTTGTTCTTCATCACCACCCCCCACCACCACCTCTAAAAAAAAAACCCTTTTCTTGTTCTTCATCACCATCGTCAAGAATTTAAGCTTGTATAAAAATGGAGACTTTTATAGAATTCATAACATCAAGGTGAATTCTTGATTTACTATGGGTAAAAAAAATATTTATTATATGGAAGTTTGAAACAATTTTCAGATGGTATGTTGTTTTTCTTTATCTTTAGAGTTTGACCTCAAGAACAATTTCGTCACCTTGTCATATGAGTGCTCCAAAAGAAAATCATTGTACCAAATCTATGCCATAATAATAATAATAATCAAAAAGAAAAAAAGAAAAAAAAAAAGACAAATGATAGATAAGCAAATTCACTTCACCCAGGGAAGAATCTTAAAATTTGATAGGATAGAATATAAACTTACAGCGAAAAGGTATTTATTAGAATATGTAAATAAATCATCGTTAATTTTATAAATATTCTGTAATTATCTCCTCATATTGTTGCCTAGTTTATAGGATAGCACTTCCTAATTAATAGCCATTGTATTTTGTATATATGCTGGGCTAAATCAATGAAAGGGTCATGGATTCAATTTCCTTCAGTATTGTTGCTTGATAGCTTCCACATAGTAAGGCAATTCGAGAATGCCCCCAACTCTTGAGAATTTAGAGAGAAGAAAAGAATTGAAGCAAATCTGGATGAATTCTATAAAAGTCTCCATTTTTATACAAGCTTGAATTCCTAGCAATGGTGGTGAAGAATAGGAAGAGGTGGGGGTGGGGTTGATGGAGAATAGGAAGCAATAAGCATATGGGTTTTTTCATGAAAAAAGATATTTAAATAGAGATTAGATTGGAAAGGGGTATAATAGTCATTTACCTATTTTTTATTATTAAATCTAACTTAAAAATTCATAAAAATGGTTATTTGGGTAAATATGATATTTTGATAGGTTAGGAAGGACATATATGATATTTGTAGTTTAAGTTGGGTAAATATGATATTTTGAATTTTAATAAGGGTATACATGAAATTAACCCTATATATAAAAGGAGAATGTTGGGTGTATGATGTGGCATTCTATCTATTGAGTATTTGCCCAAAAGAATTTTCTCCTTTTTTTGAGTTTTTTAAATATCAATTAAGCTAAAGACTATTCTACCCTTAAATATAAATTCCATGTTTTATTATAAGAAGGACAATTTGGTAATTTAACTTAACAATTAAATTGTCTTTAACTTTCATATTATTTAACTTTTAAAAACATTTACTTTACCCTTTTCACCTTCTCATACCCTTATACTATTTGATAGTTTTACTTATAATTTAATTAGCTTTAACTTCCACATTATTTAAATTCTTAAAGACATTTATTTTAGTCTCTTCATATTCACATTTATTAATTGAAAGAAAACCTACAACATAATCATCTATAAATTACAACCTATACTCCACCAAAGTGTAAATAACAACTTTTTGTTCTATGTTATACTATTGTGTTCCTATTTTGTTTGTTGTTTCTATTTTTTATAATTCATATCCCATCAACATTGTTGCTCAATCTTCGTATAACTTCAAGGTAGGTTAACACTTTTTATGATTATTTTATGATTTTCGTAAGTTATATATTGTTTATGTGTTCATATATGCATGTCAATCAATATTATTATATTTTTCTATAAAAAATTTCCATATAATTTTTATACGTTTTTGTGTATATTTTGTATTGTTTTTATAAAAGTTTTTTGTTTTTCTATTTTTGAAACTTATTCCAATTGTTATATCTGTTCTCCTTCATGCTTCCTAATTGATATTTATGTACTATAACATTTTTCCATCAAAATTCAAATAATGTTTTTGATTTGTGTATATTATAATCGATTGTTAATAAGTTTTTGAGTTTTATTTGGAATTTCTTAACAATTGTTATTTTTTTCTCTTTCATGTTTTCCACTTGATAGTTTATGTTGTACGAGTGTTTTATGTAGGGTTTTTTCTCAATTTGTTTTGCTTATATTGTTGTAGTTTCCTAGAAAAGAAATTGTTGACAACAATCGAACTCCAAATAATAACATTTGGTTTTTTTAGTCTTTCTTTAGTTGTGATTCTTTTCTAAATCTTTTATGTTTTCATAAGAGTGTTATGTAAATAATATGACTAAGATCATAAGATAATATTGACGTAATTAATCATCATCTTAAATTTTTTATTTAACTTATAAATTTTTTTATTGTAAAAAAGACACATATAATAATGTATTCAAGTACATCTCATGTGAATAGAAGTATATATATATATATATATATTATATGATGTAAAATAAAAGAATAAAAAAATTTATGGTATATATTGATATGTATATGTATATTCCAATAACTTTAAATATTTAATTTTCAATTAATATACAAAGTCTGAACCAACTTATTATTATTATTACTATTTAATATTTTATTAAAAATAATAAAAATATAAAATAACATTAAAACTAATATATATAAATAAAATAAAAAATAATGTATAGTTAATATTTATTGTTACCCAGCTCTTTAATAAGTGGAATATTTGATATATATATATATATTATTGTTAAATAAAATTTATATATAATTAAGTATTTATTACTAACTCTCTCATTAATAACTTAATGGATACTTATTATATTTAATATCATTAATTAAATAAATACATACAATTAGAAACAATTAGTAGAATCAATAGATATAGTCAAAATTATAATCAAAACTAAAATATATCATAATCAACTAGCAATATGTTTTGTCAAAAAAAAAAAACTAGCAATATGAAAAACGAAAGATAGAAACATATACAGAGGTGAGTTCAAATTTTAAATTAAATTAAACAAATATATAAAATTTGCAAAAATAACTTGCAACTATTATTAATATATAAATTTTTTAGTTTCATCTCGAAACAATAACTCACTACAATTAATGTATATAGTTATTCCAATTTTATCTGAAATGAAAGAATGTAAAAAAATGGAATTAGAATTGATATAAAACCTCTTATTTTTTCAAGATTTTTAACCTAAAAACTAATTTATGAAAAAACAACCTTTAACATGAAAACATTAACAACTCAATTATATTCACATATAATTATTTGAGTCAATTACAACGCACAACGATATAGAATTTATTAGTTATTACTTTATTATATATATATATATATATATATATATATAGAGGGAGGATCATACAAGAACACACACATTTGCAAGAATGAAGGAACCAAGGAAATCACATGTGATTTTGTACTAAATCACATGTGATTCCCCTTTGGCGAGTGTAGTACACTCTCCCGACAAGGCGAGTGGGTCGTGCGAGTGAGCGAGCTTTAGTAGGAAATCACATGTGATTTCCTTGGTTCCTCCATTCTTGCAAATTTGTTTGGTTCTTGTTTGAACCTCCCTCTATATATATATATATATAGAGGAATAATCAAATAAAAACCATTTTTTTTGTAAAAACCCGTGAAAACCAACTAAAAAATAACTTTTTTTAGGATTTTTTTTATCAAATACTATGATATTAGCTATTGTTACACATATATATTTTTTCATAATGTGAATATCATCCATGAAAAAATAAAATTTTTATTCATATTATGAATCGAAAATATACAACATTTTTATTCATATTATGAAACAAATTCATGGATGATATTCATCTTATGAAAAAAAATATATGTGAAACAACATATCAATTCTAACATTTGATGGAAAAAAATCGTAAAAAAAAATTATTTTTTAGTCGGTTTTTACGGGTTTTTACAAAAAAGTGGTTTTTACATGAAGGCTCCTCTATATATATATATATATATATATATTAGAACTTAAAAGAAACAACTAAAGATGATGAGGTAACTTCACATCAAGTCTAATATCGATTTTTTAATTAACTTAATATATGATATGTGATCATCGACTCATTTAACGATAATACTTTATAAAAACTTTATCAACACCGCGCAGCGCACGGTGCCGAACACTACTTTTAACTAAAAATAACATGAATGTTGACTAATATTAACCCAAACCAACTAAAATCATGGAATGATTCCATTTTGTAACTGATAATTAAACTATTTTGTAACTTATACACTTCATGAAATTCCCTTATTACCCTTAGACGTTAATTACATATGTATAAGTTAACCACAAGTGAAGATGCAATTTGATTGGTCATTGTAGTTTGTAGAGTTAGCATGTTTTGTTGAGTTAGCAAATAATCCTTCCTCTATATAATATATATATAATATATATTATATAGGGGTGGGTTCAAATGTGAACCACTTTTTGATTGTGAACGTGAGGACAGCCGAGAGCTCGACATGTGGCGGATGACTAGGCGCCACGTCAGATCCACGGCGGGTGACTAGGCGCGATTCATGGGAGGACATTGAATTAAAGGGGGGGACCGCACTCAAAGTCGCCACGTGTCACGCTCTCGGTTGTCCTCACGTTCACAACCAAAAAGTAGTTCACATTTGAACTTTCCTCTCTCTCTCTCTCTCTCTATATATATATATATATATATATATATATATAAACACCAATACCTAACGTATGAAACTTCACAAAAAAAACACCGTGAATGTACATAAAACAAGAATACGCAGACCTAAAATTCACTTTCGATGCAAAAAAATATCGAAAACAAGCTAAAAAACGTAACCTTTACAGCTCAAGTTCTGTGAAGGTTACATATATATAATGCAAACCTTCACAAAAAACACTGCTGTGAAGGTTTCGTTTTTTTAACCTTTTTGTGGAATTTTTTTTCCCAATAGTGTTTTTTAGTATGTTTTAACGATGAATGTTTAATTTTTTTTACCTTCACAAATGTTTTGATGTGAAGTTTCAAGTAAAATATGTTGGTCTCACCGGTCTCACCAAAAAAGCTTGGTCTCACCGGAACTTAACTATATATATATATCTACTACGTTAAAATGTAATATTTGATTTAGATTATTAAGGTTTGTTTATAAAAATTAGGCCAAAATATATAAAGACTTGGCTACACACAACTTGGATAATAATGAGTTTGTTTCTTTCATGTAAGAAACCCACTTTTAGTTTCCAACGCCTCACTACTTTTAAACCACCGCTCACCTCTGCTTAATATATTCTATATATATATATATAATATATATATATAGTGGGAAGTTATTTTGCAAACCATAAAAAACGTGCAAACCGTGCAAACTCATGGTTGCACACGTAAATCAATGAAAAATCTTTTATAGAGTCGTTTAATATGATGAAAATGTTTCATATACTAAATTTTGTGATGAAATTGTTTCATATGAAGGTGTTTATTTACGTAGAAATGAAAAAGTTTCATAGAAACGATAAAAAAGTTTCATATAAATAAAAAACACCAACATATGAAACAATTTCCTCAAAATTTGATGTTTATGAAACATTTTCATCATATTAAACAACTCCATGAATCAATTTCACTGATTTTACGTGTGCAACCATGAGTTTGCACGGTTTGCACGTTTTTTATGGTTTGCAAAATAACTTCCCTCTATATGAGTCAAGTTAATTTAGAAACAAAAAAAAAGAGTAAAAACCATAGAAACTCATGGTTTCATAGCTTAAATCAACGAAAACTTTTCGTAGAGTTGTTTAATATAATGCAAATGTTTCATATAATTCATTTTTTGATGTTCTTTTTTTTAAATAACAAGGTTTCATAGGATTAAAGAAAATACATAGAACAGTTTCATAAGCATAAAAAATGTATAGAATATTTTCATTTTTATATAAAAAAACCAAAATATGAAACAATTTCATCAAAAAATAAATTATATGAAACATTTGCATCATAAAAAATAACTTTACGAAGAGTTTTCGTTGATTTAAACCAAAAAACCATCGGTTTGTAAGTTTTTACTCTTTTTTTGGTTTCTAAATGAACTTCCCTCACATATATATTATATGTATATATGATAGGCAATTTATATCACAATTTTTTTTGAAAAGTCGAGGGGAGCAGCTACTCCTTCTCGTTCTAACGTGGCTCCGCCACTGAACATAGTAAAATATTAAAAATAAGCATTAAAATCAAAAATCATGTTGATAAATGTTAAATTAGTTTTAACAAACAAATTTAAACTACTTACAATTTTAAGTTACTAAGTTAAATAAATATGAATATGTTATATTATTAAAAGTGCTTTTGTCTAGATTTTGAATCTAAGACTTTTACTCTAAGAGGATGACCTCTTTATTAATCAGGCTAGCTCCAATTGACGAATATGTTGTATTATTAAATAGAAGTGTATTAGAGCTTTCTTTAATTCCTCTTTGAATATGAGAAACCAAAAGTCAAATTTTTTAAACAAGCTTTCTTTAATTCCTCTTTAAATATGAAAAACCAAAAGTCAATTTTTTAAAATTACACTGTACTTTAACATTAGTTATACTATTAAATTATTATATAATTTTATCATTTTAATAGCCTTGTTTCAAAAAATTATATAAATCAACAATACTTATTATTGGTAGAAAATGAATAAACGAAATAATTTGTCTTAGAGAACTTTTTGAACTTGGATTTTTTTTTTCTTGTTTTTTCTCCATTTTAGAAAACAATATAGAAAAGCTCTTATAAGTTAGTTTTTGAAACGTTGCTTTGAATAGATTTTTGGAAGCTTTTTACAATATAGAAAAGCTCTTGAAGCCAAATAAGTATGTATAATACTCCTTTAATATATATGGTATGAAAAATAGTGTTGAGTTATATTTCTTTTGAATAAAAAAAAGTATATTACGACTCAGGTAGAATTGGATATAGTTGGATCACACTTTAATAACATTGGTTTTTAATAAGGATTATTACCGCATATATATAACATAATATTAATATATTTTATATTAATTTACTTTATTTGAAGAAAACAAAACAATTAAAGAAAGCTAAATATTTGACTTAATATGTATAGAACATCTTCAATAACTTATTTAAAATTAAAAAAAAATTTGAGTTATTATTTTATTTTATTGAATTTTTTCAAAACTCTTATAGAGAGAAGGAAAAGTAGAAAGTAAAAAGATATTTTCTATAAAATATTTTAATATTATAATTAACGTAAAAAATTTGTTAAAAGACCAATATAATCTCTTTTTCAAAGATTTATACCTATTGATTTTTTATTTTTTAAACTTTAAAAACACATGAAAATGTCCTATTAAAACTAACCAATAATAATATCTATTATTATTTTATTCAAGAGACCCAATTTATACTTTTGATATAACCACATGAAATAAATATTATGGTTTATATTTCTTATAACTAGGGAAATAATATAAAGATACAATAATTATCAAATGGAATATATATTGGGAAAATCATTTCCAGTTTGAAACAAAATTAGTAGAGTTAAATACAAATTTGGTCCTTATGGTTTATAAAAATTAATGATTAAAGTTTCTTTAAAGAATTTTTAACTAATAAGGTCTTTTTATTTTTGTTTTTTATAACACATATGGTCATTCTTATAAATAATATTAAAAAAAAAGTAATTTTGTTCATTCACTTTTCCTGTTCTTTTAATTTCTGGTTTATAATATATTTAGTCCCTTTTTGATTAATATAACAAGTTAAATTTATTTGATTCCTTTTAAATATATTATATTATATAATTATTTTTATGCCAAAACATGTATATATTCTTTTAATATTGAATACGTAAATGTTAATATCGCTCCTAACTATATCTATTTAATTAACAAATTATACAAATATATTTTATTTTTTCATGTTAGTTTTATCATCTATTTGAAGCAAATTGCAATTTATGATTAATTTCGAGTTATATTATTGAAAATAGATCCACCAAATAAAAAAATAAATATAAATCATATATGTAATTAAATAAAATTAATATGTTACGTCATAAATCATCTATTAACACATATCTTATATGATCATTTGGTATCGAACTTACCATATTTTTATCCTTAAATTACACAACTTATGTTGTTTACTTTTTACTTTTTTAGTCATATTTCATCATCAAAATATTGAAAATATTTGATTATTTTTATAATATTAATAATAAAAAATACATGTCTTGATGAAATATGATAACGAAAAAAAGCGAAAGAAAAATATAAAGGGTTAATTACATGGGTATGTATCGAACTTGTCACGTTTTATCATTGTATGTACTCAACTTATAAACTTACGATTGTATGTATCGAACTTTCTAAAATTGCCATTGTATGTATCCAACTTTATCAAAACCTATCATTGAATGTATTCTACTTGTCACGAAAGTGTATCGAACTTGAGCTTTTGATAAAGTTGGATACATACAATGACAATTTTAGAAAGTTTGATACATACAATGGTAAGTTTATAAGTTGAGTACATACAATGATAAAACGTGACAAGTTCTATACATACCCATGTAATTAACCCAAATATAAACTATGAATAAAAATATAAAAATCGGTAACACCTAACTTTAATGGAGTTGATCAAGGAACAAAAATGAAAGCACAAAAGGAAACCACATGGACAAGAAAAAACAAATTTTAAAGATCAAGGATGAAAATTTCAAAGTCATCAAACTATAAGAAGAAAAATCATAATTTAATCTTAATTAAGCATCGACTATATATAGGTCAATATAGAAGGAGTGAGATCCATCCATACATACGATTCACTACCAAGAGCTAGCCATGATCAACAAGCCCAGGTAAATTATTAACTCCTTCAATTTTTGGAAAAATTACTCCTTCAAATTTTAGAGAAATTGCAACTAGCCATTTTTCTTATACTTTTCCCAAAATATAACTACATCTATAAATTTCAGGTCGTTTTTTTTGCGGTCTTAAGGAAACATAGTAAACAATGTAGCCAGTTTTCTTTAAAAAAAATTATATTTGATTCGCGAACTCTAGGGTTGAAGAAAATTTTAAAGAAAAATTCACCAGATTCATTTTTTAAATGCTTTTTACCTAGGTCCACAAAAAGGGGACAAAAAATTTACGGATATAATGATATTTGGGTAAAATTAAAAGGTAAATGGCTAGATGACCAATTTAACTGGCTGAGGCAATTTCCCTCGATTTTTGGATGTCTACCTATGTTTTTACTAATCAATGATTTAACCCATATACATACAGATTGGAGGGTAAGGTAGCCCTTATCACCGGAGGTGCAAGCGGCATTGGCGAGGCGTCCGCCCGCTTATTCCTCGAACACGGAGCTCGGGTCGTGATTGCCGACGTCCAAGACGAACTGGGCCACAAGGTGGTCACATCCTGTAACTCCCCCAACATCTCTTACGTCCACTGCGATGTCAGGGAAGAGGGCGAGGTGGCCCATGCCGTGGCCCAAACTCTGGCCGAGTACGGAGGCCTGGACGTCCTGTTCAGCAACGCTGGGGTCATGGGCCCCATGACCTCCCTACTGGAGATGGACCTCGAGGCCTTCGACACCACCATGGCCATCAATGTCCGTGGGGTGGCCGCCACCATCAAGCACGCGGCTCGGGCCATGGTGGCTAGAAAGGTCTGCGGCTCCATCATCTGCACTGCTAGCGTGGCGGCCTTCCTAGGCGGGGCGGCCCCGCACGGGTACACGGTCTCGAAGCACGCGATGCTTGGCTTGATGAAGACGGCTTGTAACGAGCTTGGTGCTCACGGGATTCGGGTCAATTGTGTTTCGCCTTTCGGGGTCGCGACGCCGATGAGTTGCAAAGCCTACGGTCTGGAGCCGAGCCAAGTGGAAGCCGGTTGCTGTGAGAAGGCTAATTTGAAAGGGGTGGTGTTGAAGCCGAGCCATGTGGCTGAAGCCGCTTTGTTTCTGGCTTCAGATGATTCAGCTTATGTTAGTGGGCAAAGTTTGGGGGTGGATGGTGGGTTTTCAGTGGTCAGCCATAGCTATACGGTGGTCAATTGATTAATAAAAAATAAGGTGGCTTATTGGTTGGTTGAAATAAAGAAATAATTAGTAGTGATATATGCAAACCGTATATCACAAGCGAGGACCGGGACTCCGATCCATGACTAGGTTGAGATAAAAGAGTGTATGTTATGTTGATTTGGTTGTCATCATGTGTGTCTTGCTGCTTTAACTTCTTTTGTTTTTAATTTGGTTGGTTGGAAGGGCGGATCCATATGGGGGCCTTCGGGGCCATGCCCCCCTCCTTAAATGTCGCATTTTATATATTGGTACGCATATGTCAAATATCGTGTTTTTCATTTTGATACATATATGGTAAAGCAATTCAGTTAGTTATCACCTTCTATCAACATCCCTAAGGTCATGGGTTCAAAACCCCTCCCTTGCATTTCCCTATTTTTGATATTTTTTTCCCTTTTCTTTAATTAAAATTACTATCACTTATGTAAAAATTAGTTTTTCATCATCATTTTACCTTCCCATCATCATTTTTCTTTAAACTATTAATATTAAGCATACGTAAAACTTAGTTTTTAAACAATATACAAAATTGTTTGTATTTATTTTTTATCATTGTTGCTTCTCATCAACTATATTACATGTAAAAAAAATACCTTTTAAATAATATTAAAAATGATTTTCATTTATCCATTTTTATCATTTTCCTTTTAATCCACTACATTTTATATCATTAATACTAATTATATATAAAAATTAGTTTTCAAATAATATAAAGAAATAATGTTTAAGTTAGTATATAGTGTTATATTAATAATATAAAGAGTCCCTTTTAACTATTCGTAATACTTTGAAAGCGTAACAAAATTTTGGTACTATTTTTCAGGTAATAATATAAATGTCCTTACTTTTAGTATTACGTTAACCATTTTTTTCTTCTAAAATTTAATATTATATAATATCAAAAAAATATACTTACATTAAAATATATATTTCGGCCCCCGAGTCTACAATAACCGTGTTCTGTCTTGGAGTTGAGGGCAAGTGTGGTTTTGTGTAAACATTTATGATTTTAACACTAGTGGAGAAATTGTATCTTGTGAGTTTTTGTTTTTGTTTGTGTTTGTATTTGTCCCCACACACACACACATATATATATATATATATTATAGAGGAAAGTTCAAATGTGAAACTCTTTTTGGTTGTGAACGTGAGGACAGCCGAGAGCGCGACACGTGGCGGATGACTAGGCATCACGTCAGGTCCACGGCGAATGACTAGGCGCGATTCATGGGAGGGCATTGAATTAAAGGGGGGGGGACCACACTCAAAGCCGCCTTTATTGACTAGTCTCCGCCACGCGTCGCGCTCTCGGCTGTCCTCACGTTCATAACCAAAAAGTAGTTCACATTTGAACTTTCCTCTCTCTCTCTCTCTATATATA
>JARYMX010000206.1:0-50075 GCA_030169165.1 Centaurea solstitialis | reverse complement strand
CATATGTCCCCGAGTCTCATCTCAAAAACAAACGTAAGGCATCCCCAAAGTCGTGTTTGGTGAAGTAAACGAGATAAGACTCGAGGGGGGGTTGTTAGAGTACAAGACAAAGGGAAGGCAATTCGAGTTTTTTGTGGGTTTTGACGCGTAAAAATACTCGAGACATCATCTCGAGGAACTGTTCATCCCCCTCAAAGAAAATTTTTCAAGGGTTGTTCCTAAAAACGGAAAATTACACTCGAGACAGTATCTCGAGTCACACTGTTCATCCCCTCGAGACAGAAATCCAAAGTCGCACTGTTAAATTCACTCGAGACAGTATTTTCAAATCGTACTGTTCACCACCAAAGACAGTATCTCGAGTGCTGTGGTTTTTCCCCTCAAAGCCCTTTTTCATCTCGGGCCCCCTGTTCATATTGGGGGAGCTTCTATTGAAAAACCCCCTCGAGTATAAACCAATTCACACTCGAGATAGTTGAAAGGTTGAAAATCTGAGAAAATTAGTAGAAAAGATCCGGAATCAAAATGAATCCAATTAACAAAAGGGAAAAATTTGGCAAGGGGGAATCTGACTCAAAAGTCTTGTTGAGATTGTGTTAGATTTGGATTCATTCACACTAACAAGTGGTATCAGAGCTGGATCTACTACATTTTTGATGAAGATTCTCATGGATTGAAGCAAAGATTTGAAGATTTGAAGCTTTGAAGATAGTCATCAATGGAGGTTCATGAAGGATTGAAGACTTTTTGAGTTGTTTGATGATTTTTTCATGAATTCATGTCTGAATTCGTGAATTAGAGTGATGTTTGAGTGTTTTTGAACAGGATTTAGATAGGATTTGAGGTAAAATTGAAGGTTTTAGCTAGATTTTTGAGAAAAAGTAGAGAAAAAGTTCATCTTCATATGTCTCGAGTCTAGTGTATCTTCATATGTCTCGAGTCGTTTGCATGTTCATATGTCTCGAGTCTCATCTCAAGACTACGTGAAGGCATCTCGAGTCGTGTTTGGTGAAGTCACGAGATAAGACTCGAGTTGGGTTGTTAGAGTACAAGACAAGGAAGGCAATTCGAGTGTTTGTCGGTTTGTGACGCGTGAAAATACTCGAGACATCATCTCGAGTGATACTGTTCATCACTCGAGACAACTTTGCAAGGGTTGTTCCTATAACGAGACAATACACTCGAGACAGTATCTCGAGTCACACTGTTCATCACTCGAGACAGTATCTCGAGTCGCACTGTTCATCACTCGAGACAGTATCTCGAGTCGTACTGTTCACCACTCGAGACAGTATCTCGAGTGCTGTGGTTATTCACTCGAGACATCATCTCGTGTGCCACTGTTCATATTGTGAGCTTCTATTGACATCTCGAGTATCACTATTCACACTCGAGATAGTTGAAAGGTTGAGAATCTGAGAAAATTAGTAGAAAAGATCCTGAATCAAAATGAATCCAATTAACAAAAGGGAAGATTTGGCAATGGGATCTGACTCAAAAGCACCAGTATTATTCAAAGATGAATATGAGCTATGGGTTGCAAGATTCAGACTGTTTGTAAAGCGAAAAGATAAAGGCAATTTGATTTTAAAATCAATTGATTATGGAGCAAAACCATTGCCTACACATGTGGTTAATGGAGTAAGAGTAGTGAAAGAGGTTGAAGAGATGGATGATGCTGAGAAAACTCAATACTTGATAGATCTGGAAGCACAGAACTGTTTAATTCAAGCCATTCCAAATGACATATATAGAAAGCTTGATAGCTATGATGATTCAGCAAAATCCATCTGGGATCAGTTAGAGAAGATCATGCTAGGATCTAAAGTGGGAAATCAGTTGAGGATAACTACTCTGATGGACAAGTATGAAAACTTCAAGATGAAGGATGGTGAATCTCTTGAAGACGCTTATGACAGATTTGTTATACTAATGAATGATATGAAGAAAAACAGAATTCATAGATCAGAGATGGACTTTAGTGTAAAGTTCATGTAACACCCCGCTAAAGCGGAAACACGAGGCGCCACAGCTCAAGATTTCACAACGGTAGGAGATATACAACACCAATCATTCACATACATTAATAAATATTGTTTACAAAATGTTACAAGCCAACCACAAGTTTTCGTTTACAACTTTATCAAAACGAAGATAACATAAATCGATTGGTGATTTCAAAAATCCGCAACTAAGCCTTATCATACCTTCTGATTTCCTGAAAAGCATGTTAAAACAAGTGTCAACTACGAGAGTTGGTGAGTTCACAGGTTTTTAAATGCACACAAAAATTTTCACAAACAGACCGTGTCATGGAAATAAAGTTCTTGGACGTTTTACTAACGTCAAAATATCAATTATGCTCAAGCTAAGATTCTTGGACGTTTACAAACGTCAAAAATATCAAATATGCATAGATACGTATAGTTGAGCCACTACAAACCGTTAACCCCAACGAATACCTCAGAGGTGGGTTCAAACCACATGGGCGGAACGTTATACGCGCTACCTCAGCGGTGGACACTCAAGTCCACATGTGTAGGTCGTCTCCCGACGAGTACCTCAGCGGTGGACACTTAAGTCCACATGGGTAGTCGTCTCCCAACGAGTACCTCAGCGGTGGAGGGTTAGCCCCCCCACATGGGTAGTCGTTAATTCTGAATTAGTGCACCCTTAACTCGTCAGTCAAAAGAGTGGGTATTGGGACCAAATAGCGCTATCCACTAAGTTCATAGGCTCCTAAACGAAGTTAATAGTAGTGTTTATTATAAGGGGAATTTACTCAACGTGTATCACATAATGCATAACACTTGCTAAAAGTAACAATCAATCGTATTTCTTAACACTTAAACTTGAAGCATAATTCGTAAAATTTCAATATCGACATGCTTTTCACCCCAAAATACGCTAAAACGTGGAAAAAGGGGCCGTGAATACTCACCTTGCACGGTTTAGCGATCTAAGTGTTTGTAACGTCTGCTCGAGAATTCGGCCCCCGATCTACACTCGCCCTATAACATACGTAATTACATGAGTCCTAAATTCAACGGTCCAACTTTATAATCATACCGATATCCCACATAATGCCATTTGTATGTTTATTTGGTTAAATAAGGTTTAATTTAGTTTTAATAAGTCTTATGGGTTCTTAAAAATGCAAGAAACCCTAAAATTGGTAAAATTTTGTCCTTAGAGAATTTCCAGAATCTGTCATGATTCAATAGTTGCAAAAACACCATCTTTAAACTTAAATCCATAAAAGGAAAAATTCCAATATTTTTACCTACTGATTTTGAGGATGTCAGGATCATTTCCACAAATTTTCATGATTTTTAGAGGTGTTTTGCTATTTTTAATTATTTTTACAAAATCAGTACCCAAATTCACTTTTCATAGATACCTTTCAGTAAAGTTTTGATCATAGAGAGCTCAATATTCCACCGAATCATGAAATTCAAAAGGGGTTTTCTAAATAACTCAAATACCAAGCTAATGTGATAAGCCTTGCATCATTTGAGTGATTTTTGAGTGAGTTATGCCTCTTTGAAGTCGTGCATGTGAATCTGTCCTCTTGGGACAGCTTGCACCTTCATTTTGTTTTCATTGGTTCACCCCTCAAAAATACACGAAATCACTTGATTTTACATTCTTTGGAAAGCCAACTCAGTGAACTTAAATTTAGAATCAAGAATCAAACATTTTGAACAAGTTATGAAGGAGTTATGCTTGCATGAAGTTGAATAAAAATTTCAGACAGATGCTGATGCACAACAAAATGTTTCCAAATGATTAACATAGTTTTACTCCGAATTTTTGGATGATTCAAGTTGGATTTTCTTCCTAACACATTAAACTTTCATCCATAAAATTTTTATAACAAAATAAGATCATTCAAGAAGTTTTTGGGTCATCTAAACACCCTACAAAATTCGGACAGAATCTGTCCAGCAACAAGACCCGATTTTTCTTATTCAAACACATAAAATCATAGAGTTCTTTGAAGGATTCTTGCTAGCAACTTCATATCCACTTCATGCAACAAATAAAAGAAAGAATAACATGTTTTTATCATCTCCATTGACATGCATGGACTATTTTTAAAGTCCATCCCCAAATGTATAGAGAAAGAACAACAAGATGAAGATTTTGATTCCAATCTCACATGCTTATGGGGAAATCATGGATTTAACCCTTATTATAACGTTTTGCACGTTTTTAGGGCTTCATCTCTTTCCCAAACATGAAGATTGTTATCATACAAGAATAGGGGTTTAATCCTCAAGAAAACATAATCAAAACACCCCAAAATGAGAGAAAAACGAAGTTACAATCATCCTTGCATTCTTACCTTATGAATAACACTTTTTGATCTTGGAATGTACTTCAAAACCTCCAAAAATCTGAATATTTTGCTCTAAGAATGCTGGAAATTTCGTGGGTTTTGGGAGAGAAAGAAAGAAGAGAGAAAGAAGAGTGTTGGAGAAGAGAGAAAAATTTGAAATGAGAGATAATGAGTGAATATGTGGGAAAGGGTGTGTGTAATAATTAAGTTTGTGGGAAACAAGAGAAAAAGAGGGAAAAGGGGAGGGGGGTGGCCGGCCTTCTAGAAGGCCCCCTCTCTCTCCTAAATTTTTTTTTTTGTCTTTTAAAGCAGTACAAATTTTACCTGTTTTTCGAACGCGGTACCGGGTTTTCGGTAGAATTTAAATTTTTCGAAGGTACTGCTGGATTATTTGGATCAGTTTACGTACGTTTTTAACATAATAATTTAAATTTCCTTAATTTTCCTTTAAATTTGGCATTTTGGGATTTTCGGTTGATTTCGGGCCGGTTCGGGCTTTTCCGGGCTGTTTTCGGGACTTTTAGGTTTTAGCTTAACTTTTTCGCGCTAACTAACCTAGTTTCACTTAAATATTTATATAACTAAATTTTCAACCTACAGGCATGCTACCGAGTGCGTTAACGGATTCCTAACCTGACGACTGAAACTGACGGCTGTCACATTTACCCCCGGTTGAAAGAAATTTCGTCCCGAAATTTAACTTTTGCTGCTCCCGCCGGGGTTCTTTGTGAACAGGTGCGGATATTTGCTTTTCATGAACGCCTCTCGCTCCCAAGTGAACTCAGGTCCGTGCCGGGCATTCCATCGCACTTTGACGATTGGTATTCTGCTGCGTCGGAGTTTCTTGACCTCTCGGTCAAGGATCTCAATTGGTTCTTCCATGGCGCGCAGTTGTTCGTCCACTTGTATTTCCTCTAAAGGTAAGATCACAGTTTCCTCCGACAGGCATTTCTTTAAATTGGACACATGAAATGTGTCGTGGATGGAGCTGAGCTCTGCGGGTAATTCCAGCTTATAAGCGACTGGGCCGATTCTTTCTATAACCTTGAATGGTCCAACGTAGCGGGGGCTCAACTTCCCTTTCTTCCCAAACCTTATCAGCCCTTTCCAAGGCGATACCTTTAGTAGCACTCTATCGCCAACTTGGAATTCCACTGGCTTCCGTCGGTTGTCAGCGTAGCTCTTCTGACGATCTCTGGCTGCTTTAAGCTTTTCCTGCACCAGCTTAATCTTATCCGTGGTCTCTTGGACGATGTCGGGCCTAATCAGTCGACTCTCACCCACCTCCAACCAGTTTAACGGGGACCTGCACTTGCGTCCATATAGTGCTTCGTACGGGGCACATTGAATACTGGTATGGTAACTGTTGTTATATGAGAACTCGACTAACGGTAGGTGATCATCCCAGCTACCTCCAAACTCCAATACACACGCACGTAGCATATCCTCCAACGTTTGTATGGTTCTCTCAGTCTGTCCATCGGTCTGTGGATGATAAGCCGTGCTTAGATCCACGCTGGTACCCAAGGCTGCTTGCAGCGACTGCCAAAATCTAGAAGTGAATCTGCTGTCTCTGTCGGAAATGATCGAAATTGGCACTCCATGTCGCATGACTATCTCATCGACGTACAACTGTGCCAGTCTATCAACACTAAAGCTTTCCTTTATTGGCAAAAAGTGCGCAGATTTTGTGAGTCTGTCAACGATTACCCAAATCGAATCATGGCCTTTCTTAGTCTTGGGTAACTTGGTCACAAAATCCATCGAGATCTTCTCCCATTTCCATTCTGGGATTTCCGGTTGCTGCAGTAATCCTGATGGTTTCTGGTGTTCTGCCTTGATTTTTGCACAAGTTAGGCACTTGCTCACATAGATGGCGACGTCCTTCTTCATTCCAGGCCACCAATAGTGTTCCTTCAATCCTTTATACATCTTGTCGGCACCTGGGTGTATCGAGTACCTCGATTGATGAGCCTCATCCATGATCATCTTTCTCAACTGACCGACTGTTGGGACCCAAATCCTATTCTTAAAGTAACGCGCTCCGTCCGATCTTTCCTCGAACTCCTTCTCCATCTTGTGAAGTGTCTCCTTCTTTATATTGTCAGCCTCCAAAGCTTCTTTCTGAGCTTCCACTATCTGACTTTTTAGGCTGGTCTGTACTATCACTCCCATTGCTCGCGTCCTTGTAGGCTTCACTCTCTCTTTCCTGCTTAACGCGTCAGCTACGACATTTGCCTTCCCTGGATGGTACTTGATCTCGCAATCATAATCGCTGAGCAACTCAACCCATCTTCTCTGCCTCATATTCAACATCTTCTGGTCGAGTATATGCTGGAGGCTCTTATGGTCCGTAAAAATGGTGCATTTGGTGCCGTAAAGATAATGTCTCCAGATCTTGAGGGCAAACACCACTGCTCCGAGCTCCAGATCATGGGTGGTGTAATTCTTTTCGTGTACCTTTAGCTGTCTAGACGCATAAGCGATGACTTTCTCGTTCTGCATTAAGACACATCCCAAACCTTGATGTGAAGCATCGCAATACACTACAAAGTTGTCTGTTCCTTCGGGCAACGCCAGAATAGGTGCATTGCATAGCTTATGCTTGAGCAATTGGAATGCTTCTTCCTGTTTCTCTCCCCAGATAAACTTCTTATCTTTTTGCGTCAGGGTTGTCAGCGGCTGCGCAATCTTAGAGAAATTTGCTATGAAGCGTCGGTAGTAGCCTGCCAAACCAAGAAATTGTCGGATTTCTGTAGGCGTCTTCGGGGCTTCCCATTTCTTTATAGCCTCAACCTTAGCTGGATCGACATGAATTCCTTCCTTATTCACCACATGACCCAAAAAGTGTACCTCTCGAATCCAGAATTCGCACTTTGAAAACTTGGCGTAAAGCTTCTCAGCCTTAAGTAGTTCCAATATCCGTCTCAAGTGCTGCTCATGATCTTCCTTGTTCTGTGAATAAATCAGGATATCATCTATGAAGACAATCACAAATTTATCCAGGTATGGTCGACATACTCTGTTCATCAAGTCCATAAAGACCGCTGGAGCGTTTGTCAACCCAAAAGGCATGACCAAAAATTCGTAATGGCCATAACGAGTTCTAAACGCTGTCTTGGCAATATCTTCCTCCCGAACTCTCATCTGATGGTATCCGGATCTAAGGTCAATCTTTGAGAAGTAGGTTGCTCCCTGCAACTGATCGAACAGATCATCGATGCGTGGAAGAGGGTATCGGTTCTTGATGGTGATCTTGTTCAACTCCCGATAATCGATGCACATACGGAAAGATCCGTCTTTCTTCTTGACGAACAACACTGGAGCTCCCCAAGGCGAAGAGCTGGGTCGGATGAATCCTTTATCTAACAGCTCTTGTAGTTGCTTTGACAGCTCCTGCATCTCAGACGGTGCTAGACGATAGGGTGACTTTGCTATAGGACCTGCTCCGGGAACCAAGTCGATGTGGAACTCTACTAGCCGTGGTGGAGGTAATCCGGGTAGCTCTTCCGGGAAAACCTCAGGAAATTCCCGCACGACTGGGATATCCTGAATTGACTTCTCCTCTGCTTTCTTATCCACCACGTGCGCCATAAATGCCACACATTCCTTTCGTAAATGGTTCCGCATCTTCATGTACGAGACTATCTTAATGTCTTTCCTTGGCTTTTCTCCATATACCTCCAGTACACCTCCGTCGGGTAGCGCTAGCAAGACCATCTTCTCAGCACAACATATTGTCGCTCGGTGGTTAGACATCCAGTCCATACCAACTATTATGTCAAAACTCCCTATCTTGATCGGGATTAGATCTATGCTAAATTCCTTTCCTGATAAGCCTAAAGTGCATTTTCTGATTACCTTATTAGCCTTAACTAACTCTCCATTAGAGTATTCAATTATCTGCTCCTCTTTTAAATTCTGAGACTTCTTGTTTATTTTAGGCCTGAACTCTAGCGACACAAAGCTCCTATCTGCTCCGGAATCAAAAAGCACAGTAGCAGGATAGTTGTTGAGAAGGAACGTACCTGTAACCACATCCGGGTTCTGCTTTGCTTCCTCTGCTCCTATCACAAAGGCTCTTCCTCGGGCCAAACCTCCACGGGCTCTCTGGTTCTCTGGGGGATTTGCGTTGACATTCGGTCTTCGTTGTATCTTGGGGCATTTGTTTCGATAGTGATCGGGGCTTCCACACTCGTAACAGGTTCGACCTTGTCCGCTTCTACAATCTGGCGCGACATGCCCTGTTCGATTGCACTTCTGACAAACAACACACTTCCCGTAATGTTGTCGGTGACACCTATCGCACATCGGCGGTGACCCTTTTCCTCTTTCCTGGGCCGGCGTCTGAACTCCGAAGTTCCTTGTTACTCGGCGTTCCTTGTTACTCCTCTGTCCGAACTTGCCTCTCGCAGGCTCCTCCACCTTCCTCTTTCCTTTCGCCCCATCACTTGGAAATGCTCCTGATCGGACCGCATTGTTGGTGAGTCGGTTTACCAAATTAACTGCCTCTTGCAGCGTCTTCGGGTCTGCTGCGGTTACGTTTCCCCTGATTACTGGTGACAATCCCCAGACGTAACGATCTACACGGTTCTGCTCAGGCGTTACCAGATGCGGTACTAGCTTAGCCAATTCATGGAATCGGGTAGTGTAGGTGGTGACATCATTGCCCTTCATCTCGTGGCTCCACAGCTCAGCTTCTAACTTCTGTAATTCACTTCGCGGGCAGAATTCATCCTTGAGCATCTTCTTAAAGTCCTCCCAAGAAATCTGGCCGGTTGCTTCACGGCCGCGGGTCTGGACTTGGGTGTTCCACCAGGTTAGAGCTCGTCCTTGTAACAAGCAGGCAGCAAATTCCACCTTGTTCCCTTCTGTACATTTGCTGATATGGAGAACAGACTCCATGCCCTCCAACCATGTTAGTAGTCCAACCGCTCCTTCAGTTCCGTGGAACTCCTTAGGATTGCAGCTACGGAAGGATTTGTACGTACATTCTCGGTCTCTAGGCTCTTGATTGCGATTTTGATTAGCATTGAGTCCAGCTGCCACCTGACTGACTATATTAGGAAGGGAGGCTATAACTTGCTCCGAAACGAGCCTTGCAAGTTCCGGATTTTCCCTTCTCGGAGGCATGTTTCTAAAACACATCCATAACAAAGGTACTTAGTGACGAGCTAACACTGTCTAAGTTTTGTAACTCATAAGCTTTACTACTTATTTCAACCATAACGCTTCCACCAAGTAATAAACTTGCCATACTAATCTACGCGATTACTAGATGCATAAAAACTAACATCCCATTCATACGCATTTCGTGAAACCATAGCATGCAATTCTTACTTGAAGCATACGATCATAACATAAATATCATTACCATAAAATAAATACCCCAAAAAGAGATCATAACATAAATATCGTCATCATGCGATAATTCAACCAAAGGATCATAAGTTTTACAATCATCCAACAAAAGAAAGTCATAATTGTTCAAATACCGGGCCTTACGCCCCAAAAATAATGATCCATAAGTTCCAAACCCAAAAGTCCAAACAAAGATCCCAACCCCTAAAATCTAGCCCCCCAGACAGTCCAGGCATACAGGATGATAGCCAGAGCAATCACCATATACACAAGGGTGTACAGGTGACTGAGCGAGTCCATAGTGCGACCTAGGAGGGTCACGACTCGAGACAGCTGCTGGCTATCAGCTCCAGCTACACCAAGAAGAGAATCGATCATATGCTCATGATGATCGATCATATGCTCATGTATGCCCTGGCCCCGAGCTAAACGCGCAACTTCCTGGCGTTCAGCTGGGGTCATGCCTCTCAGGACAAGGACAGGGGCACGAGCCATGTGTGGGTGTCCAGGAATCGGTGCTATCGGCGGTGGTCGGGCATCAGGCGGTGCTTGGGCGACGGGCGGTGGTCGGGCAACTCGAGCTATCGGCGACGATGGTCGGTATGGCGGCGGAGATCCAGACGAAGATGAGGACGACGATGACGATGATCCCCCCTGGCCCCGGACCCGGGATGGTCCCGCCCCATCCCCGGTGGGGATGCGGAAGGACATCCGAGTAGGTAGAGGCACGCTCTTTCGGGCAGTGCGCCTACCTCTGAGACCGTAGTGAGTCTCAGGTCCAAAGGGTCGTGCCGGGCTGGCAAGCCGGACAGGAACCGGGTGAGAATCAGCGTCACTATCAATGCCATCGTAAGGATCACGCTCCTGGTCTAAAGTCTGGGAACGTGGAACAACACTCCGGCTCCTAGAGGTCTCGTGGGACCCTAGGGACTGGTCCTCTGACGGGTCAATTTCCCGTGACATGGTGCTGCGATAATAAGAAAGGAAATTTTAGTTAATATTCAAGAAATAGTTTCAAAAATTTGTACATATCACATGTGAACTCACAAAATTACATTTTCAGGAAATTCTTAGAAATTCAAAAATTTAAATTCTAACAGTGTGACTAGTTCATAAGTCCTATCCTACTTATATCATCGCTAGGCGTAGGTGATCAGGCTCCGCTTACCTATGATATATCAGAATAGCACCTATCCTAATCACGCAGGCAATTAAGTTCCCCTACACTTTGAAATCTTTTAATTTAAAATTTAGTCTTAGTTTTAAAAATAGGTTGGTTATAGTACTTGGTTTTTGTGAAAAACCGATGTTCTCTATAACCTACGGCTCTGATACCAAGTCTGTAACACCCCGCTAAAGCGGAAACACGAGGCGCCACAGCTCAAGATTTCACAACGGTAGGAGATATACAACACCAATCATTCACATACATTAATAAATATTGTTTACAAAATGTTACAAGCCAACCACAAGTTTTCGTTTACAACTTTATCAAAACGAAGATAACATAAATCGATTGGTGATTTCAAAAATCCGCAACTAAGCCTTATCATACCTTCTGATTTCCTGAAAAGCATGTTAAAACAAGTGTCAACTACGAGAGTTGGTGAGTTCACAGGTTTTTAAATGCACACAAAAATTTTCACAAACAGACCGTGTCATGGAAATAAAGTTCTTGGACGTTTTACTAACGTCAAAATATCAATTATGCTCAAGCTAAGATTCTTGGACGTTTACAAACGTCAAAAATATCAAATATGCATAGATACGTATAGTTGAGCCACTACAAACCGTTAACCCCAACGAATACCTCAGAGGTGGGTTCAAACCACATGGGCGGAACGTTATACGCGCTACCTCAGCGGTGGACACTCAAGTCCACATGTGTAGGTCGTCTCCCGACGAGTACCTCAGCGGTGGACACTTAAGTCCACATGGGTAGTCGTCTCCCAACGAGTACCTCAGCGGTGGAGGGTTAGCCCCCCACATGGGTAGTCGTTAATTCTGAATTAGTGCACCCTTAACTCGTCAGTCAAAAGAGTGGGTATTGGGACCAAATAGCGCTATCCACTAAGTTCATAGGCTCCTAAACGAAGTTAATAGAAGTGTTTATTATAAGGGGAATTTACTCAACGTGTATCACATAATGCATAACACTTGCTAAAAGTAACAATCAATCGTATTTCTTAACACTTAAACTTGAAGCATAATTCGTAAAATTTCAATATCGACATGCTTTTCACCCCAAAATACGCTAAAACGTGGAAAAAGGGGCCGTGAATACTCACCTTGCACGGTTTAGCGATCTAAGTGTTTGTAACGTCTGCTCGAGAATTCGGCCCCCGATCTACACTCGCCCTATAACATACGTAATTACATGAGTCCTAAATTCAACGGTCCAACTTTATAATCATACCGATATCCCACATAATGCCATTTGTATGTTTATTTGGTTAAATAAGGTTTAATTTAGTTTTAATAAGTCTTATGGGTTCTTAAAAATGCAAGAAACCCTAAAATTGGTAAAATTTTGTCCTTAGAGAATTTCCAGAATCTGTCATGATTCAATAGTTGCAAAAACACCATCTTTAAACTTAAATCCATAAAAGGAAAAATTCCAATATTTTTACCTACTGATTTTGAGGATGTTAGGATCATTTCCACAAATTTTCATGATTTTTAGAGGTGTTTTGCTATTTTTAATTATTTTTACAAAATCAGTACCCAAATTCACTTTTCATAGATACCTTTCAGTAAAGTTTTGATCATAGAGAGCTCAATATTCCACCGAATCATGAAATTCAAAAGGGGTTTTCTAAATAACTCAAATACCAAGCTAATGTGATAAGCCTTGCATCATTTGAGTGATTTTTGAGTGAGTTATGCCTCCTTGAAGTCGTGCATGTGAATCTGTCCTCTTGGGACAGCTTGCACCTTCATTTTGTTTTCATTGGTTCACCCCTCAAAAATACACGAAATCACTTGATTTTACATTCTTTGGAAAGCCAACTCAGTGAACTTAAATTTAGAATCAAGAATCAAACATTTTGAACAAGTTATGAAGGAGTTATGCTTGCATGAAGTTGAATAAAAATTTCAGACAGATGCTGATGCACAACAAAATGTTTCCAAATGATTAACATAGTTTTACTCCGAATTTTTGGATGATTCAAGTTGGATTTTCTTCCTAACACATTAAACTTTCATCCATAAAATTTTTATAACAAAATAAGATCATTCAAGAAGTTTTTGGGTCATCTAAACACCCTACAAAATTCGGACAGAATCTGTCCAGCAACAAGACCCGATTTTTCTTATTCAAACACATAAAATCATAGAGTTCTTTGAAGGATTCTTGCTAGCAACTTCATATCCACTTCATGCAACAAATAAAAGAAAGAATAACATGTTTTTATCATCTCCATTGACATGCATGGACTATTTTAAAGTCCATCCCCAAATGTATAGAGAAAGAACAACAAGATGAAGATTTTGATTCCAATCTCACATGCTTATGGGGAAATCATGGATTTAACCCTTATTATAACGTTTTGCACGTTTTTAGGGCTTCATCTCTTTCCCAAACATGAAGATTGTTATCATACAAGAATAGGGGTTTAATCCTCAAGAAAACATAATCAAAACACCCCAAAATGAGAGAAAAACGAAGTTACAATCATCCTTGCATTCTTACCTTATGAATAACACTTTTTGATCTTGGAATGTACTTCAAAACCTCCAAAAATCTGAATATTTTGCTCTAAGAATGCTGGAAATTTCGTGGGTTTTGGGAGAGAAAGAAAGAAGAGAGAAAGAAGAGTGTTGGAGAAGAGAGAAAAATTTGAAATGAGAGATAATGAGTGAATATGTGGGAAAGGGTGTGTGTAATAATTAAGTTTGTGGGAAACAAGAGAAAAAGAGGGAAAAGGGGAGGGGGGTGGCCGGCCTTCTAGAAGGCCCCCCTCTCTCTCCTAAATTTTTTTTTTTGTCTTTTAAAGCAGTACAAATTTTACCTGTTTTTCGAACGCGGTACCGGGTTTTCGGTAGAATTTAAATTTTTCGAAGGTACTGCTGGATTATTTGGATCAGTTTACGTACGTTTTTAACATAATAATTTAAATTTCCTTAATTTTCCTTTAAATTTGGCATTTTGGGATTTTCGGTTGATTTCGGGCCGGTTCGGGCTTTTCCGGGCTGTTTTCGGGACTTTTAGGTTTTAGCTTAACTTTTTCGCGCTAACTAACCTAGTTTCACTTAAATATTTATATAACTAAATTTTCAACCTACAGGCATGCTACCGAGTGCGTTAACGGATTCCTAACCTGACGACTGAAACTGACGGCTGTCACAGTTCATAAACAATCTGTCCTTAGAGTGGAAGCCATTTACCAGATTTGTAAAGCAACACAAAGCACTAAATGAGCTCAAAGTATATGAAGTATATGAGAATTTGAAACTGTTCGAAGAAGAAGTTGAAGAGGCTGTGTTGGAAAAACAGAAGAAAGAAAAAGCTGAACAAGAATCTCTAGCACTGCTAACTGAAAGAAAGAAAGGAAAGGGTGTTATCAAGAAAGCCAAGGCAAAAGTGTTTGAAGTAGATGATGATGAGGATGAAGAAGAAAGTGAGGATGAAGAAAGAGATTTGATGTTCCAAAGCTTACTGACTTTAACAGAGGCATACAGAAAGAAATACTATAATAAACCAAGTTCCAACAACAGACGATTTGCATCCAGAGGAAGGAATGTCAACAGAATTGGCAATTTCAATCAAGGTCAGATGTATGCTCAAAGAAACTCAGGTAACTATGTTGATAAATATGCCAACAAGGGAGTTGAAGAAGAAAAGGAAACTGCTGAGGGTACTGAGGAGAAGAAGACAAATGAAAACATCACGTGCTTCAAGTGCGGAAAAAAGGGGCATGTGGCAAGGATATGTCCAGCAAAGATGTCAAAAGTTGAAATTCTCAAGAAAAAGTTAGAATTGGCAGAAAAACAGGAGCAAGGGTTAGTGCTAATGGCTGATGATGAAGAGTGGCTTGATGTTTCAGATACAGAAGATCAAGCACAAATGTGCTTCATGGGTTTGATGGAGGAGGAGTCAGATGATGAGGAAGAGAAAGCTGCTGATCCTCAAATGGTAAATGATCCTCATTTCATAGAATTTAAAAACAAATTGCTTGAAATGACAAATCCAATTCATTTGAAAAATCAAGAACTTGAAATTGTCATTTCAAAGCAAACTCAAGAACTTACTGATTTAACTCAACAAAGAGATAATCTTCTGTCTATGGTTGATAAGTTAAATGAATCAGTAAGTGAACTTGAGTATCTGCAACAACAAAATAAAGTTTTAAAGTCTGAAATTGAGTTTCTAACTCTCAGTTTAATGTCAGAAAAAGATAATGCTTCTTCTTTAAATAAAACAATTTCAGAATTGAACTTTAAACTGTACAAGATTGGACAATCTGAGCACACATTTTTTCTCAATAAACCATATGCAGATAGAGACTTATTTTCAAAAGAAGGTCTTGGTTTTAAAAATCCTCAATATCTGAAAAAGGCCTTAGAGGAAAAACCTGCATTTTATGATCTCACTGATTTAAGAATGAGTGCTCGATTTCCAATATTAAAAGGTTTTGAAATGAAAGAAGAGTTTTCTGAAATGCAAGAGATAAAGAAGCATGATCCATTGTATCATGGTGAAAAATATCACAGAGTTAAATTTGTATATAGCTCTGAAAATTTGAAAATTAAATCACCTGTAACAATGGATACTTCAGATTTGTTTGTACAGACAGAATCACAGAGTGAATATGATGGTGTGTTAAAAACCATATGTTCCGACACTAGAACTTGAAGCCAAAATTTCTGAATTAGAAATCAAAATTAAAGAGTTATCAGAACAAAATGAAATCCTTCTTTCTAAAAGTAAGAATTTTTTAACTTGGGATTCTTCTGAGACAGATTCAAAATCGTTGGTTTCTGATATTCTCAGTGAATTAGTTTCATCTGTGTCGAACTCTATTTTTGACATACCAGATCCTCAATGTGATTCTGTATCTATGAAGTCATCCACAAATCAGAATTCATCTTCAAATGTATACTCTGATGGCTTAGATGATGAACAGGAAGAAACTTTCAGAGTTGTCACATCTGATGGTTATGTGGAATATAAGGAACCATCTGCTATGTCTTCAACTGATGTTTTGAAACCTTATCAGTTGAAAGTAGTTGATGATACACTACCTGTTATATGTGAATCATCTAAATCTCAGACGGCAAGTGAATCTCCGAATTCAAAGTCAGATGAATTAATACATGGATCATCTTCTTGTGGTTCTTCTAAAGTTTCAGATAATTCTGTACAAGATGATATCATTTGTTTAAAGAAGAAACATGAATCTGTTAATAAACAATTTCAAAATACAATCAAACAACTGAGAGTAGAACTAGCTCAACATAAATGTGATTCAAAATTTTGGTCTAGCAAGTGTAGTTCTTTAACTAAAAGTTACGACAGATTAGTTGAAAGACTATCTGTATATGAAGAGGGACTACATTATGCTGGTAAGAATCAAAAGATTGCTACTCCTTCAGTTACTGAAAGTTACATAAAGACCATTCGTTTTACTCAGGGTGTGCAATCAATGTTGCGACATTTTCAAAAACAAATTGATTTGAAAAAGCAAAATCCTAATCTTGAGTCGTCTGAAAAATCTGAGGAAGTTTCTAATCATACTCAGCCTAATACTTTCAAGCTCAAACCTTTTGATATCTGTGCTAATGTGTCTACAGATGACGTGAGTTTTCCTGTGAAGAAGAGAAGACAGAAGAAGACAAAGAGTCGGTTTAGAAAGCAAGTGTATAGTATGCAGTTTTCATCTAGTTTTGTTACTCCTCCTAATAGGCGGAGTCATTTTTCTTTCAATAAGAATCATGTACCTTATAATAATTCCAGTATTAATAAAAAGGCTACTATGATTTCTTCAAATTTAAAACATCTGGATGAAACTCATACTATGACTACTACTGCTTCCACTCTTCAGTCTTCTGTCTCTACTTTCTTACCATTTAGAAAGTCTATTGTGCGCCAAGGAATCAAATATTTTTGGGATCCAATCTCACTTGTATATAAGACTTTTTCTCCACAAGGACCCATTTTTAAATGGGTTCCTAAATCTGCTTGATTTTATTTATTGCAGGCCAGTCATAAGTGGTACCTTGATTCCGGGTGCTCCAAACATATGACTGGAAGAAAAGAGATCCTGTCCAATTATAAAGAAGAATATGGTGGATCTGTAAAGTTTGGTAACAATGAATTAGCTCCGGTAGTTGGTCAAGGTGACATTGTATGCAAAGACATAACAATTAAAAATGTTGCTCATGTTGTTGGTCTAAATCATAATCTCTTCAGTATTGGCAAATTTTGTGATAAAGATTTAGAAGTTTATTTCAAGAAAAGAAGATGTGTTGTCAGAACTGAAGAAGGTAAAGAATTGTTAGTTGGTTCACGACGAACAAATCTCTACACAATTAGACTACAACATAAGTTACAATCTATGTCCCCTTGCTTTCTTACCAGATCCTCTTTAAGACAAGCAGTTTTATGGCATAAACGATTATCTCATTTGAATTTTAGATACATTGACAAAATTGTTAAACATCAACTTGTATCTGGAATTCCAATGATTAAATTTGAACAAGAGGAAATGTGCCCTGGATGTGAAAAAGGCAAGATGAAACGTGTATCTCATCCTCCCAAACCTGAACAAGGATCAAAATCTCCTTTGAGTTTGTTGCATATGGATTTGTGTGGCCCTATGAAGTTTCAGAGTTTGGCTGGTCGTAAATATATTCTGGTTATTGTTGATGATTTTTCAAGATATACTTGGACAAAGTTTTTAAAATCTAAGGATGAAACTTCTTCTCTTATTATCAATTTCATTAAAGCTGTTCAAGTACAACTTAACCTTCCAGTACAAACTGTTCGAACTGATAATGGGACGGAGTTCAAAAATATCATTCTTAAAACTTTCTATAATACTTTTGGTATTACTCAAACGTTTTCTGCTGCACGAACTCCGGAACAGAATGGGGTAGTTGAACGGCGAAATCGTACTCTTGTTGAAGCTGCTAGATCTATGCTTGCTGAAAGTCAACTACCTCAATACTTGTGGGCTGAAGCGGTTAATACTGCTTGTTACACACAAAATCGTTCAATAATTCATAGGAGATTTGGAAAAACCCCTTATCATATTTTGTTTGGTCGTGTACCTTCAGTTGGACACTTTAAAGTGTTTGGTTGCAAGTGTTTTGTTTTAAATGAATCTGAAAATAGGGGTAAGTTTGGACCTAAGTCGGATGAGTTAATTTTTGTTGGATATTCTGAGTCCTCAATCGCATACAGGGTACTTAATAAACAGAAAAGGGTGGTATCTGAAAGCATCAATGTTCGCTTTGACCCAATTACTGAATTATCCTCTGATTGTTCATCTTCTTCAAGTACTAATCATGTTGTGAATGCAGATTCTTCAAGTCAAGATCAGTGTGTAACTCCTGAGTCGTCTCAAGCTTCTTATCTTGATTTTTTGTTTCAATCTGTTTATGATGATTTTTCTCATGCTACTTCTTCATCTACAGGTTCTGCACTTGATTCGCTATCTCTTCCATCCTCGTCGAATGTAGAATTATCTTCTACCTCTCAGAATGAGTTTGATTCATCTGAGACAGTTGACACACAAGCTTCCATTACTTCGTCCTTGGATATTACTGATTCTGTGTCAACATCTATTCAGGCTACTTCTGATGTTCAAGATATACCTTCTGATTCAGCTACTGAACCTCATGTCCTTAACCCCTCTGAAAATCCTTCTGAACCTTCTACCACTGTACCTGTTGACATCATTGAACCTTCAACAGTAAATGATCAGACTCCTTTACCTCACACTGTCAAATGGACTCGCAGTCATCCAATTGAACTGATTATTGGAGATCCTACATCCACAGTCAAGACACGAGCTGCATCAGCCAATGAATGCAATTTTTCAGTCTTCTTGACTGATACTGAACCAACTCGTGTTTCGGATGCATTACAAGATTCTGACTGGGTGACTGCTATGCAAGAAGAACTAAATCAGTTTTCAGCACTTAAAGTGTGGCGGTTAGTGAAAAGACCTCAAGACAAGTCAATCATTGACACCAAATGGCTGTTCAAGAACAAGAAAGATGAGCATGGTACGATTGTTCGGAACAAGGCTCGTCTTGTTGCGAAAGGTTACCGGCAACAAGAAGGCATTGATTATGATCAAACATTTGCTCCAGTTGCTCGACTTGAGGCTATTCGTATGTTTCTAGCATATGCAGCATACAAAGACTTCACGGTGTTTCAAATGGATGTTAAAACTGCGTTCTTATATGGTCATTTAAAAGAAGAGGTATATGTCACTCAACCGGAAGGGTTTGTTGATCCTGATCATCCTGATTATGTCTATATCCTGGATAAGGCTCTTTATGGATTAAAGCAAGCTCCACGCGCTTGGTATGAAGAATTGTCGACATATCTTCTATCCAAAGGATTTAAGAAAGGATTTGTAGATTCAACTTTATTCATTATGAAGGAAGGAGATCATATTGTGGTCATTCAGGTGTATGTGGATGATATTATTTTTGGCTCTACCAGTAAGGAGTTGTGCAAGAAATTTGAAACCATCATGACCCAAGAGTTTAAAATGAGTATGATGGGTGAGATCAATTTCTTTCTTGGCTTGCAAGTGAAGCAATTTACTGATGGCATCTTCATAAATCAGTCCAAATACATCTTTGATTTGTTGAAGAAGTATGACATGTCATCGTGCAATTCCATTGGCACTCCAATGGCAACGGGAAATAAGATTGGACCTGATCATGAAGGAAAGGATGTGGATCTTCGCACTTATCGGGGAATGGTTGGCTCCTTAATGTATCTGACAGCGAGCCGTCCAGATATCATGTTTGCTACATGTGTATGTGCTCGATATCAAGCAAAACCAAAAGAATCTCATCTAGCTGCAGTCAAAAGGATTTTCAGATATCTTAAAGGAACTCCATATTACGGATTATGGTATCCAAAAGGTCTAGGTTTTGAGCTTCAGGCATATTCTGATGCAGACTATGGTGGTTGTAATATGGACAGAAAGAGCACATCAGGGCATATTCAGTTACTAGGCAACAAGTTGGTGTCTTGGGCTTCAAAGAAGCAACAGTGTGTTTCCACTTCCACAGCTGAATCTGAATATGTTGCTGCTGCAAGTTGTTGCTCACAGGTACTATGGATGCAAACACAGTTGCGGGATTATGGATTTGTTTACAAGAAGATTCCTATATACTGTGATTCAAAGAGTGCGATTGCTATCTCTGCAAACCCTGTTCAACACTCCAAAACGAAGCATATTGATATCAGGTATCATTTTTTGAAAGACAATGTGGAAAAAGAGAACATTGAACTATATTTTGTAAATACTGAATATCAGTTAGCAGATCTATTTACCAAGGCTTTAGATGAGAAGCGCTTCAAGTTTCTAATCTCCAGACTTGGTATGATTGATAAAAAGATTTAAATATCAGATATTGGGTAATTCTTTATATACGGATTACATTGCTATACACTTAGTGGTCTAACTGTATATTCTTGTAGTCCGTATATCTATAATTACTTGTTTCTTTCTGATTTTAATTCTATTTTTCAGTTAGTTCTCTTTCTTTTCAGTGTCTTTAGTGCATTTATTTTTGTCTACTAATCTGTGTTTCAAGTGCTTGCATCAGTTCAGGGGGAGTATCTCAGACAATCACACTGGTAATTGTTTCATTCTTTCAGATGGTTCAGGTATGCTCAGGTATATGGGGAGTAATGGTCAAGGGGGAGTGTTTGACGTAATTGCATGTCTCGAGTGTCTATCTCGAGATGGTTATATATCGGGTTAGCATCTCGAGTCATTAACTCGAGATTGTTATGGATGTTTTTGTCTCGCGTACATCTCGAGTATTCAACTCGAGTGTATTTAGAGATGTGTATCTCGAGTATGTATCTCGAGTGTATCTCGAGTACGTATCTCGAGTGTGTGTCATATGAGACGTCTATTTCGAGTGCCATACAAGTATAAGTCACGTGCGTGCCTATCTCGAGTCCATCTCGAGTGCAGATCATGTGAGAGTGGCTATCTCGAGTCTATCTCGAGTGTGAGTCACGTGAGAGGTTATCTCGAGACTATCTCGAGTGGTGTAAGTGTCATCTCGAGTGTCCACGTGTCATCTCGAGTGTCCACGTATATCTCGAGTCTATCTCGAGTCTCTTCCGCGTCTTATTTCCTATCTTGAGACCGTTGAGTGTTCAAATATCTATCTCGAGTCTATCTCGAGTCCATCTCGAGTCTATCTCGAGTCTATCTCGAGTCTGTTCCGTGTCCGTCTGTATCTCGAGACGTTCTATATTCACGCGGTTTCGAGTCTGTCACGCGAATAAGATTGTGACACGTGGCATACTCATCATTTTCAAATCTGCTCCTATAAATACTTCATTCAAATCCACGATTCAATCTTTCTGGATTGTTCTTGTTCAAGCGAAGATTATTGAAGCCGAAGCCTATTGAAGCCAAAGACTTAGAATTTGTTTCGTGTATTTAGCTATTAGTGTGTGTACTTGTAATCGTTTTCCCGAGTCTCTACAATTCCTATAGGTATTCACTCATAATCATATACCGATTAGGATAGTAGATACGTTTTTTTTTAGTAAACACTAATCTTTAACACGGGGTTCATAAAACTTGGGTTTGTATCCATTCATGAACAACTTTAAAAACATAAGTGTGAATGATTCATTGTTCGAATCATATGGACTTGGATGGACTATTACGTTGATTATACATGACCTTCAACTCAATGACTATTATTGAACTCATTAAAGTGTATCATGGACAATATTAGGATAGGACCGTTATTAATTTCTATCTTACATGATCCGAAATCGAATATACTGAACAAAATAAACGTGTGAAAAATGCATCTTTTCTGAGTTCATAATATGTTATTCATGGTCATATTTTTTATTTTCAAAAAGTTCAAGTCCCACACTTAATGGATTTTTTCTTTCAAATCCATTTTTTTTTTCAAAAAGTAATAAAATAATAAAGTGATAATGTTTTGTTTAACGATCTAATTCTGTGTCACTGTATCAGATATGGCAGACTACGTTTTTCCAGACACCGAGTCAGTGGAAATTCCACGTATCTTATCCGAACGCACCTCCATGCATCAACCTCACCTAGATGCCGATCGACAACTATTGCAAGCTGCTCTCTTTCTTGATGAAAAACCGAATAATGTGGTATATTCGGTACATGCGAAGACTAAAGCTCCGGTGATAGCGGAAATCCTGAAGAATCACCCGTTATTTGTTCCTTTGACGAAAGAGGCTGATGTTCCTCTCATTTATGTACAACAAGCCTGGAAACTATTGGAGTTTCATGAGACGGAAGATCGGTGTTACTACACGACAAAGGTGGACCACTTTACAATCAACTTTGGACTCAACAAATTCCGTCATTTGTTGGGATTTCCTTCGGCTACGAGTCGACCGGGTGCAGCACAGTTTGAACCGTTTGATAGTGTTGATGAAGCTATAGCCAGTGTGCGTTCGATTGGCTACAATGCAGAATTGAATACAACTTCCGGGTTCAACAAGACGAATTTGCCTCCTACCTACAACACCTTGTTTACTATCTTGAACCGCTGCTTGACTGGGAAGAAGACAGCTCATGACACGGCCACACAGTCAATGTTCCTACTTTTTCAAGGAGTGCTGTTTAATCGACACTACGATTATGCAGCGCTGATCTTTCACGACATGCACGAGTTCAAAGGCAGGAACCCTAATCATTTGGCGTATCCTCGTTTCCTAAGTATTCTGATTGCGAGTGCGATGGAGCAGAATCCAGAGATTCCAAGACGACTCAACTCGGTCAAAGTCAAGCATTTTCCATTTCAGTCTGTTCGGTATCCACCAACAGTATTTGGTCCGGAGATTCCATTGTTTAGTGAACTACTTGCGTATGCACGAGTTCAAGGGATGTTATATTCTCTCGGGTGGCAGATTGGAAGAGGAAGAAGAAGACGTAACTATGTTTTGTCTGTTCGTTTTTTTGTGTTTTTCTTTGTTGGGTTTGTTTAGGTGGTGTTTTGTTTGTTTGGGTATTTTCCTGTTTGGTTGGTTGTTTGCTTTTTTGATTTGGTTTGCCATAGGGCCTGTCTATGGTAGTGTGTACTCGCTTGGGTGTTAGTGCCCTGTTCTTGTTTTTTCTTTTATAATATTGCCGGGCTCTGTTCCCTTCAAAAAAAAACTACTTGCGTATGCTGATCAGGGGGTGAAGTGTGTTAGAGAGTATAGGGCAAAATACGCATCTATGGTCCAACCAGAACCGGCGGGACCTTCCCAGGATGCCATCCATAGAAGTGAGGGTATAGTAATTAGGGACCAGAGATCACGGGATCCTGGTCAGGGTGTGCAGAGGGAAAATACCGAGAGGGGACTTGGTGGGGACCTCCCTGATCAGCCAGCACATTCTTCTACTGCGAATGTTGCTGCGCATATCGGACAGATCAGTTCGGCCGTTCAAATGGATGATGTCTTTGCAGCTGCTGATGATGAACATGCGGTAAATCAACCGTTTGTACAACTGCAAGATGAAGATCAGCTTGTAGATTATGAGCTCTCACCATTGGATATGACTACTTTAGAATCTTTTGGTGATCATGATGTTGAGCCCTTGCCTGTGCATGTTGAACAGCTTGTTCCTCTCTATACTCCAGTTGAGATGGATCAACGTCTTACAATTCTGATGGGTTATGAGTCTTCAGGCTCAGTTTCTTCTGAGGATACTCTCGTACTTCCTTCGGATTCCGATGCTGCATGTGACATGGATGCTCAAACCGAAGAACTTCAAGGTTCGGATGATGATGACAGTGATGATGATGCTGACATGCCTGACCAAGGCTCGAGTCGATTGTTGACTCTCGGAGAGATAAGGACGGATGAGGGAGTATTAGTTGAAAATCCGGAAGTGAGAATGAGTGAAGGGGACGGAGAAAAAGATGGTGAGAGTGTGATAGGGGCCAGAAAAGAAGTACAAACCCCTCCCCAAGCCGAGTCTAGCTGGGTAGCCACATCTACTAGGGGTGAGCATCTGTTGCCATCGCCTATTGATCAAGACATGAGATCCCCACTCATGCAATGCACAACCCAACTCAACCACTCTACCGTTTCTCAACAAACGGTAGTTTCAACTTCTCACGGGGATTTATCACAACTTATACCTATTCCTCATTTGGAGGTTGGTGGTACCGATATAGTGAGGCAGCTGCCCCCGCCCACGACTTCAATTCCTAGCACATCGAGTCTAGAACCAATTGCTACAAGTGTAAATCTTTCTTTGGCTAGGACACCGGTGCAAACCACTTTTGCAGGAGGCTTTAGTAGCCCTGCCGGAACCACCGGAGTAAGTTCTGCATTTGTTGCGGGCTTGCGAGGACCGGAGGGAAATTCCATCAGTGCTAACATCATGCCAACGCTGAACATGGGTTCCTTAGGTTCTACCTTTGGATCAACGAGAAGTCTAAGTGACCTCGGTGTTAGTTTACCCGTCTCTCCTATTATTACAGCACTCAGGCAGCAGTCTACCATTCTGGGTTCCTCCTCAACACCCGTTGGTAGTTCCTCATCTGCCTCTTCATCAGCTACTCAATCATCCACAGTATCTGCTTCATCAGCATCAGATGCACCATCTTCTTCTGCACCATCCTCCTCTGCACCTCCTCAGACTGGCACGACATCATCTCCTGATGTGGATCTCTCTCGTATGCCTGTTGTGATTACCGCTAATCAACTTATCACACGTTCTTTGTTTCGGGCGAATAATGAACAGATGGCAACGGTAATCAAGCAACAGACAGAGCGTATCTCGGCCTTGGAAAAGCAGGTTGCGGCTTTAGCAAAAGGCAAAGCACCGATGCCTGATCCTCCTGTTCAGCCTACTCAATCAGCGGCTGATTCTCTGTCAATTCCTGAGTTAAAGGGACTATTATTCTCTAAACTCTTGGAAGCGGGCTCCTCTGAAGACAGTGATCTAGTGGGTATTCTTCAACAACAAACTGCTCTTCAGCAACGTGCCATTCAAGAGCAACGATCTCAATCTCACTTGGTCACGCATACAGAGTTTCAACAGTTTCAAGCGTCTCTTGATGCTTCTCTCACAAAGACCTTCACCGAGATCAACAAAATGTTTACTGAAGGATTGTCCCAGTTATCAGATCGGATCCGAGGAGTTGAGGAAACCTGTCAAGCGGCAGCTAGACGGCCCACACGAAGGCATGATGATCATGATGATCATGATCGTCATGAGGGGGAGAGGAAACGCAGAAGATTGGAAAGTGAGCCGTCTAGGGCGCCAACAACTTCGGGAGTAAGAATTGTTGACAGATTTGAGGAAAGGCCACCGAGAGAGAAGCAACCAACACGTCACAGAGATTCTATTGTTCTTGCGGGAGGTGAAGAGATGGAAACAGAAGAACCGGTCATGCAATCTACTCTTGACTTCTTGAATTCTATTCAGGAAGAGATGCCAGAGGAAAGGGTTGAAGAAAGCAGAGTGAAGTTTTCAGGGGCTTCTAGTTCTTTGTCAGAAATAGATAGAGTTTTAGCGCTTCTGGATAATGTTGCTTCTGAGCTGAGGGATTACCAAGTTCCGAATGAAGAAATCAATGATGCAAGGTGTGCAGAAGACATAAGGCTGAAAGATATGTTTGATGATGTAGAGTTTGATTTTGAAAAAGAAAAACCAGTGGATGATGTGGAAGGGCCGAGCCTAGAAGAAGTGTTGCCTCAAGATGATTTGATGCCGGTTGATCCGAAGAAAGTTGAATTGTGGGAAAAGATGAAGGCTAGCTCTGGGAAATTTCTAAAGAGGACTGAATGGGATCGATTCACTAGAGCGACTGGAAAGTATTTGGAGGAGAGGTACAAGAGTAGGTTTTGCTATCACGAGAGAAAGTTGAGCTATACAAAGCTGTATGGGATAGAAAACCTGAAGAAAGAGCTGAGAACTGAGTACATTCACATGAGGAGGGTGAATAGACAAAGAAAAGAAATGCTAGTGTCTAATCACAAGTTTGTAAGTGTTACAAGTTACAAGACTGGCAAGTTGAGTGCTTATCTCTACCCTGTGATTACTTTTAGAAGAGATGACGGAAAAGAGTACACTATCACAGAGGCAGACTTTCAAGACGTAAGCTTTGATGTGATTTTGGGGATATTGTATGATTTAAAAGGAAAGTCTTTCAGAACAGAGGAGGAGATAATTGCATTAACAGCGATTGTCAGACATGTCAAAGTATCTATCTCCTTAGCTCATCTTTATGACTTTCAGCTCGGATTGGAAAATTGGACTTCCAAGCTTTTCTGTCACAAGCCTCGAAGAAACTTAATTGGAGATGAAAAGGATCTTGTCATGTATACTGTGTTTTATGATGCTGAAGAAACTGAGATATCTTGTGTGTATCCTGATTCCATGGGAAACAAGAAGAGAATGTATTCTCATGAGGTGATGCTGTACAGTGATGATACTTTGAAGATGGTGATGGATAACTTGAATCTCAGGTTACAAATGGATAGTCACAATGTGCATGACATTTCTGCTGCAAACAAAGTACTGATCAGACATTTTGTAAGTGAAATTGATAGAAGGTTGAGGCTCAGAGTTGACATCAGATTTGCAGAGATCAAATTCAAGCTTCGGAAGCCATCTGTTAAGTAGTTTTTGAGAGTTGGTTGTTAATTTCTTTTTGGTGTCCCTCCTTCTTTTATAAAAGGGGGAGATTGTTAATGTAGAGTTTATATAAGAAGTTGAGGGACTTGAAGTGTAATTTTCTATTTCCTAGGGTTGGGGTATAAATACCCCAATGCCTTTGTTTTGTAAGATTGGACGTTCATTTGCAATGACATAGACTTGTGACTTTCTCTCTACATCTCTCTACATGCTTTCTCTCTCTACATGTTTTCTCTTATGTTCTTGAGTTTCTAACTCAATCTTGTTGAGATTGTGTTAGATTTGGATTCATTCACACTAACATCGGACCACTTGATACTTGGTCAATAGGATGCATGAGCATAACATATGTCTCGTGACATGGTTAGAAGATTTGAAATCCATGCACCACTCACGTCAAGCACATTACTCTCTTTAACAACAAAATTCGTTCAGATTCCAAAGCATCCATGTAGAATTCTTGCACAACCTTTGAAAATGCTTGGTCAATGATTAATCCTTGGTCAACAAGAGCATGTGCAAGGCACATGACTTAGTAGTATATTTGCAGCTCATGAGACTTTATTTCTTCACGTCATCATACACATGTGAGATGTCAAAACATTTAAAGAATAAAACCCACATGATATGCACATGTCTTGAATTATAGATGCACTTAAAACCGCTTACATCAGCAAAATGATGTCATCAACCCTTTGTCATGTAGCAAGATAGCAACTCCATATAAAGCATCATAGAATCTCGAGATATTTAAGCTAATGAGCTGTCATGCAATACATACACTCCCATGTGCTTATAGTAACTGCATGCGCTGCACACATCAGACCTTGTCTCCTCACTCTCTCTCACGCGTCTCGAGTTGTGTACACACGCGCTCCTATGCTCCTCCACATGCCATGCGCCTGATTTATTAAAGAAGGAGAGAGAACATCTCGAGTGGTGACGTCATGCACACGTCAGAAAAGCGGTCAGCACACGCTGACTGACGTCTGACTCACTTATCAAGCGCTGACCGAGCGCTGACTATACATTTCATGCGCTGACCGAGCGCTTACCACAGACTCGAGATGCTTATTGAGGGTATAACGATCTGACCAAGCAATTTTGAGAGCTGACCAATGGATTTCTTGCTGACTAGTCACGAGACATTGACATGTACTTGATTCTGACATAAAAGTACACTCGAGATGACATTATTAGCTGGCATAGTACACTCGAGATAGGCTTTTTCTGCACTAAAGTACACTCGAGATGTGTCTCGAGACAAGCTTTTCAGACTTAATTTCCATTTTTTTTAAGTCACGAGATGTCAGATCTAGTCTCGAGACGTCAGATCTGAACAGAAATTTCCATTTCAAGTCACGAGACATAACAACTTGGACTCGAGACATATGAATATGTACACAAAAACTCCATTAACAGACCTCCATTGATGAACTTCAACTAAAAACTTGAAAATTCATCAAAAAAATGCTTAAAACTACATCAAATCTATACATTTATGCATCAAAAACTCAAATCTATCAACAAACACACACCAATCCAGATCCAAAAACAACAAATCTTCATATCTTCAAGCTCCAATCCAAATTTCTCCATTTTTGCTCAAAACTTCAAAAATCCAAAATAAAACCTCTAATTGCTTGATTTCTAAGGATCGAAATGGATAATCCAATCCATTCCTGCTCTGATACCACTTGTTAGAACAAGAAATCAAAACAATTAGAGGAGAGAGAGATCATGAAGCCATATCTTTATTCATCCATGGAGGAAAGAGAGAGAAAGTACAAAACACCTAAATCTACACACACTTAATCTCTTGATACGACTCTCATCACTCTCTCAATTGACATTCCATCTCTATATATACTACAACACTTTAGCCCCTCTATCTATACACTATTTTACACTTTAAGCCCTCCCTTTCTATTATTTACACTAAAATGATTCTTTATAAAACTTTCACATATAAGGACATTTTATGTCCTAACAGTTTCTTCTGGAAAATACGGTTCTAATCCTTTGCAAAATGCATATTTGATTAAAAGTTGTCTATAACGAATGTTCGAAAATATTTGTATTCTATTTATGATATTTTCTTTAAAATAAGATCGCTAAGAACATCCTTGTGAGTTAATAAAAATTAATTTCGTAAAAGTTTAATACATATCTGAAGGGTAGAAATTTGATACTAATTCATCCTTAAAATATCCTACTTGCCCATACTAAGGTTTAAATGGAACAACCAAAAAGTGCATTTTTGAAATTCTTTCAAATTCATGAGAGTTACATTTGAAAAGATCAACTTTGCCAACAGTATCACCGCAACTTGCCAGCACAAGTCAACTCTCCTAGTCGTCCTTCTTGCCGTCATAACATTCTCCACAACATTGGTGGTACCTTCCTCCAAGAGATTGCCAATTCTTTCGACCTAATTATCGTTTGATTTTATCTTGATACCCTGCTTCGACTATTTTGCAGTCCGTCGGCGAGTGCTCGGATTGTTCAAGTCTCTCCTAGTGTCATACTAGTAATATAACCGATCAATATCCCCGAATGGATATGAAATGATCTTGCGTTATTTAGATGAGTTATCGCTAGTCCACTCCGTATGGTTGCCGCAGCTTTCTTCTGAGTTGTCTCACTTGGGGTGCTGGGAAGTACGGGTTAGGCGTAGGAATAACTGGTGTAGGTTCAGGTAAGACACTTGTTGGGGTAATCAAAGGTGGATCGCTTAAATGTCCTTACTTGTTACTCCAATGTCAGAATCGTAATGCTTAGACGGGTCCTTCTCCGAAGTCTAAGTAATAGTGTTCGACATAGTGATTGTAGTGTCCGCATAACTTACTAACGCGCATTCAAATACTAGTGACGTCCTAACGCTAACGCAGGAGTGTTCAACAGTGGCGTTACTTTACTTAAACGCGTAAGTGCTATAGTAGATATCAGAATCATGATATGCTTATGTGAACTCACACGGTTTATGTTTTTCAGGAAATTTTTCGAAGGTTCCAGCTTTTAAATTCTAACGGTATGATTAGTTCATAGGTCTTATCCTACTTATATCATGGCTATGCGTAGGTGATCAGGCTCCGCATTTCTATGATATACCAGGACAGCACCTATTCTAATCACACGAGTTTTTGAATTCTCCTATACATTGAAATCTTTTGATTAAAAGTTTTAACTTCTTTTCGAAAAATGTTGGTTATAGTACTTGGTTTCTATGAAAAACCGATGTTCTCTATAAACTATGGCTCTGATACCAAATCTGTAACACCCCGCTAAAGCGGAAACACGAGGTGCGACAGTCTCGATTTCAAAGCAATAGGAGATATACACACCAATCATTCATAACATTAATAATTTAAATATGTTTACAAGACATATAAATCCAACCGGAGTTCATAAATTACAAATTCTTTTACAAAATCCGAATAACATCGAAACATGATTGGCGTTCACAAAAGCTCTAAAAGCCTAAATCAAACCTTCGGGTTTCCTGAAAAGCATGTTAAAACAAGTGTCAACTACGAGAGTTGGTGAGTTCACAGGTTTTTATAAGTACAAAACAGTTATGTACAATATCAATTTCAATAAAACATTTATTCGCAACATTTTTGTAAACAGTTTGGTGAATCAGTTCATTCACCCAATAAACACTTTAGTGAATTAGTTCATTCACTCAATTTTTATAAAAAGTTTGGTGAATCAGTTCATTCACCTCAAAAATAGCAGTTTGGTGAATCAGATCTGTAAGTGCAATAACAATGGATCAAATCAATGAATTCTCATTCCATCATGTAAATCTTACAATATGAACTTTCTCTCTCTAGAATCTCTCACTAAAACACACACACATATGAATATTACAATAAAGCTCCTTCCTAATTACTCATTAACTCCTTCTATTTATATCAAAGACTAATTAGTCAAACACTCTAATTACAAGACTTTGACTCCTCTAATTAAACCTTTGACTTTGACAATAAAACTTCCTTCTTTGACTTTGATGCTTGACTTTCTTCTTTGACTTTCATCCTTTGACTTTGTTTGACTTTGTTTGACTTTCTTTGACTTCATTATTATTTCCTCATCTTGTGATCTCGGATACAATAATATTTGCACTAACAATCTCCCCCTTTGTATTCGAGATCACTCTTCAAAATGAACTTCAGCTTTAACGATCTTCTGTCTTCAAGTCAAACAAACTTTGTCGGTTACATATGTCAAACAACTAACAATCTCCCCATTTATACAAGCATCATCTTCAGAACAAAGTCTTCAATCTTGCAATCATCTTTAGAAAACCATAATTCTTTTCTTGAAAGAAGAACATTGTAGCTCTCTTGAATAAATCCACTATACTCTCAAGCTTCTCAACCAACTTTGATATCTTTGACCAAATCAACATTCTCCATCAATCTTCACAACACAATTTCAATCTTTAAATCCAAAGGCTTTTCAACCTTAGATTCAAGAGATTCAAATTCATAATTCTCTTTGGCTCCCCCTTAACCCTTTCTTTCTCCTTCTTTACTGAAATATTTCACACTCGCTTCAAATATCATTTCTTCACAAACCCAAAACAAGTTTTACTTTCAACTAAAACCATCTTCAAATTTCATTACCATCAGCATCATCAGAATTTACTTCACAGTCTACAACAATATCAGTTCCTTCAAGACTTCTTGAATATTTCATCCTTTCTTCAAGCAACATCAACACTTGAAATACGATCAACAAATTATCTTGAAATTTTCAAACAACCATTATCTCGAACTATTTAATCAAATCTTGAATTCTTCAACACATAACATCTTGAACTGTCTCACATAGTTCCCATATCTTCACTATGACTTTGGATGTCTTTGATATAACTTCTCCCCCTCATGATGAGTAGGAGAATCCGTAGCATCATGAATAAACAAAGACATCACATCAAAGTAACGTATTCAGAAGAAATACTCCCCCTCAAAACGTGTTTTACCATTCAAATAACCATTTCTTTCTCAATATAGCACATGCAAATAGATTTTCTCCCCCTCAAACACATATGCCATCCGAATCAGATTACTCCCCTTCAAGCTCTAGTTGCTCCCCCTCAAACAATGGGTAATCGGCTAACATAGAAGCACATTTAGCAACTATTGACACAACAACTCGTAGAATTGTGTGGCCTATTTTCAGTGTTGGCAACGGGGTAGCACTGATAGGACTTCCAGTCATCACTGAATCAAAGTTATAATACTAAGTTCTCAGACTGTTCCGGCAATATCACAAAGATATGCAATTGGAATCACAAAGACTCGTGCAAGTGTCAAAGAAATATGATCATATCAATTAGGCTCAAATATTGATTCAACCTGGGACGCAGATTGAAAATCAATGACTCTTGTGCATAGAAAATGAAGTTCGGAGACCGGAGAGGATGTCTTCCTTGTTTCAATATCTAAATCTTCCGAGTGAAGATTAGATAGATGATATGCTAATTCTCCGTGAGAATTGAAACAAACACCTTTTAAGAGATATTTGAGTAGCTTGGTGGGGTGACACGAGTTATCGACATTGGGTCCATGTCTTGTTTCAATATTCATCTCCAAAGAATCGAGAATGAATAGATGATGTGGTTACCCGGATAAGTGTATCGGTTTGGGAAGGATCTTCTTTTATTCTTTTTGATCCTGTCTCACACTCACCATTTTCTTTTAACTCCCCCTACACTCAAGCTCTCGGACATTTTACCTCATTCACACCCTCACAAACTAGGTCTAACCTAGGGATGTGTTTCTTGGGTAGATCCTCCGGCTCTGGATTGATCATAGAAACTTCTATATCCTATCACACATAAGTTGATATCATGAAATGATATTCGTTGAAACTTTGAGTATATTCATACCAGAACGTGATATGATGGTGATTCATATGTGATACAATATGTATATGAGGAACATATGTTGAACAGAAATGGGGAACAAATATTGAAGATATCATATGGTGATGAGAACATATGTTGAAAAGATCATATGTTGAAGAGAAACATTCAATAGCATAAACAAAGAATGATTGATTTTAGAAATCAAAACTAATGATGGTGAATTCCAATGAACAAAATTCAAGCGCAACTTAGAATGACTCAGTAAGCACAGTGTATTCAAGAAATGAATCAATGATTAGAAAGTTTAATTGTGAAGAACAAATCACAATTAATAATCTGAAGAAGAATTGAATCATTGAAATGAAATAACGTGCATTGAAATCAAATAGGAATTCAAGCGAGTGTATTTCCACCGAATAATTTCAACAAATATATGAGATGTGGAAATAACTATGTCAAGAAAATTATAACACGTGGTAATTCGTGAAATGATGTAAAATCGGAAAGAAACTAACACAAGTAAGTTCCTTATGATGAATCCCACGGTTAACACAGTTAAGCACAAGTTCTAAGCTAAGGGTTTTGAGGGATACTTACATTGAAGCACATAAATGAAGTACGGGTCCTAAACTGAATGTTTAGAAGCCACTAAGCATTGAAGATCGGGTCCTGAACTGAATTATTCAGGAGCCACAAACCTGCAAAATAAAAAACAAACGGATTTTGGTATCCACGTGGATGTGGATCCTCTTTTGTTAGATGCTTTTGGTTTATAAGAAGAAATCTTGTAAACCCCAAATCTATCATCGATATAATCGTCACATACAAAATCATTTCTTGAAGAGTAAGAACCATATGATGTTCGTTTGGAAAGACTAAGAAGTTTATTTCTAGAATAAACTAACTGAGACTTACCAAAAGATGTATCATGAAAAAATTTGTTCTTTTGAACTGTCGATTCCGAAGCAAAAGATTTTGTATGATTTACCTTTGTATTAGATCCCTTGACTTGCCAAACAAACTTACCATTTGAAAAACGATGATTACCTGAATAGTCAACACGACGATCATAGAAGAGATTTGAAGTACGAATCTGACCACTTGAGTTGATATTACTTCGTGAAGCACTATCCACATTGCTTGAATCATAAGCTTTGAAAATTATCTCCTCAAGTTCCTTCACTTTGAAAGAAAGCTTGTTCCTCTCTTCAAGAAGATCATTAAGTTTCTTCTGTTGATCAGATCGCATTCGTTGCTCATTCATGATGTCAGTTGATAAGCCTGATAACTTGCTTGTAAGTTTGTTTATTTCAGCCTTAAACGCTTCCTTTTGATCCGCAAAATCTTTCTCCACAAGAGTTAGCTTCTTAGGTTCAGCAATTATTTGTTCCAAAACTTTCTTCTCATGCTGAAGAACCTTCTCTTTTCGTTTAAATTGACTCCTTGCATCAGATAACTGATTCTGTAAGTCTACAATACGCTTTTGAAGCTCAATACTTTTCTTGTCATCAACTTTCCTGTCTAAGTGAACAACTTGGATCTCTTCTTCAAATTCATGCATCATATTCTGATATTTCCCAGCACGGAGACTCGGTTTCTTCAAAGAGTTCTTCATCTGCCTCTCAAACTCCTTCCTTTCTATTACAATCTTCCTCTCTAACTCAGATATTTTCTGTGAAAGTTTTTCACTTTTGAATTCAAAAGATTTTCTCCCATTTACAAAAACGTTTCTCTCTTCTTCAAAGACCTTTATTTCTTTCTCAAAGTTAGTTCTCTCAATAATCACAATTTGTTCAAAATCAGTTACTTGCTTTGAGAGTTCCATTACTCTTGATTGAGAAGATATAAGCTTGTTTTCAAAAACCTTCTTATCTTCATCAAGTTCAAGAACTTTATTTTGCAAACATTCATTTTCTTTTCTCAAAGAAGCTACAAGTTTTAAATTTTGAGCATTTCCAAAAGAATGCTTCAACATTTGATCATGCTCATTTTGCAAATCCTTTTGCAAACTTGTAATATGACTTCTTTCTTTTGAAAGTGAAGCTTCAAGATCAGTAACTTTAATGAGAAGTTCAGCTTTTTCAGCATTTAAACTTTTGTTCAACTTAAACTCTTCTCTCTCGGTGTTCAGCTTCTGTTCCAACTGAACTATCTTTATCTCATGAACCACTGCTTGCTTTGTGAGGGAAATGTTTTCTCTCTTAAGTTTCCGAATTATAGGTGTGAATCGATTCATCCTTTCATAGATTGTCTCAATGAAATCTGGGTTTAGGAGATCGTGCATATAAGCATTCACCGCTGCCATTTGTGACTTCGTGAGTTCAGAATCCATTGTTAACTGCACAAAGAAAAAATAAGGATCGTCAACAGAAACTTCGATTAGAAGTATGAATAGTGCACAAACGATTTATGTCGAACAAATCAAAAATTCCGAAGAAAATGGGTAAAAATAAACCTGAAGGACTAAAAATGACAAAACAAGAAATATAAACGACTCAACAACTTTAAAAATCACAAGTACAAGGACTAAAAGTGTAAAAGAGTGAAAAGTTTCGAGTTCAGGGACTAAAAGTGATAAATTTGAAAATTTAAAAGTCCAAGGGTTGAAAATGAAACTTTTTGAAACTTTAAGTCCAAGTACTAAAAGTGACAAAAGCTGAAAGTTAACAAACTAACGGACTTAACGGAAATTGGACTAAAAATGTAATAAAACTAACGGAAACGATAACGGAACATACAAAAGCTTAACAAAACACTACCGAACGACACCGAAAAATTACAAAACAAAAAACTAAACTATAACCAACTCTCCCGTCTACCAAACCGCGTCACCAAACCACGATCGAAACGTCTCGAAGTAGCCTCGAATTGAGCTCGAAAAATGAGAGAAAAATGTCTCGCGGATCACTTTTAACGCTCGCCAAACAACGTCGAGAACTCGCCGATTGAACCTGAAAATTGTAAAAATGGATACTCTATCAGTCAAATTTTTAAGAAAATCAAAAATGATATCCCGGCAAAATCCGCTTGATCACCGAAATCATCCCGCAAAAACAACATTTGTCACAAACGTCGTTCTCGTATCACTTTTAACGTGCGTCGAACAATGTCGAGAACTCACCGAGCGAATCCGAAAATTTCAAACAAAATACGTTATCAATCAAGCTTTCAAGAAAATCAACAACGTTAAAATTTATATAAAAGGGGGAGATTGTTAATGTAAAGTTTATATAAGAAGTTGAGGGACTTGAAGTGAAAATTTCTATTTCCTAGGGTTGGGGTATAAATACCCCAATGCCTTTGTATTGTAAAGTTGGACGTTCATTTGCAATGAGATAGACTTGTGACCTTCTCTCTACATCTCTCTACATGCTTTCTCTCTCTACATGTTTTCTCTTATGTTCTTGAGTTTCTAACTCAATCTTGTTGAGATTGTGTTAGATTTGGATTCATTCACACTAACAAGATCATTCACCTAATAAACAGTTTAGTATCAAGTAGTGAGTAAATTTCCCGGGTGATGTGTTAATTACATGATATATATCAGTGAGTTACTACAATCCTTCATTTTGTGACATTGCTACGCCCCTATTCAGCCTTACCGGGGGAAACTAATTCCAGCCGGGGTGAATCTTTTTCAATACAGTGCACCTATCACTCGTCAGTTCTAGGTGGGTATGTCAATCCAAATAGCGCTATCCACTAGTATTATAGGCCCATTGTTATGAGTTGATAGTAGTTACCGGGGACTTAAACTTTTATACTCAACATACCATGTCTCTTAACATTGCAAAATTTACTCATATCAAAGATTTACGTTACAATATAAATCAACAATTTATTTCATTAAACATGCTTTTCACCCCAAATACGTAAAAGCGGTAAAAGAGGGGCTGTGAATACTCACCTCAAGCGTTTAGTGCGATTTCGTAAGTGATGGTGCGTGATCTAATCCCGGCTCCGAACTATGTTCGCCCTATCAAACACGTAATTTTTAACGTAAGTTCTAAGTTCAACGGTCCTATCAAAATCGTACCGATATCCATATAATGCCATTATGTTATTTATATAGTCCAATATAGTAAAAATTCATTTTATCACATTTTGGAGTCTTCCAAACATTTTGGAAGGTTCAAAGTTCATAAATTTGGATTTTATAAAATTTCCAGAATCTGCCAAAATTTTGAGTTGTAAAAATTACCACTTTGAACTTAGGTCCTCCAAATAATAAGTCCTTAAATTTTTACCCTCTGATTTAGGGGATGTTAGGAACAATTTCACCAAATTTCACTATTTTTAGAGTTCTTTTACTATTTTTAAACATTTTTGCAAAATCAGTGGTACTTTCTCATTTCCCAGAATACCTTTCAGTGATGTTTTATTCATAAATAATTCATAACACCACCAAATTACGAATTTCAAAAGAGATTTTCTAGCCAACACATATACCAAGCTTTTGGAACAAGTTTCATATCATTTGGGTGGTTTTTGAGGGAGATATGACCTCTTAAAGTAGTGCATGTGTAATCTGCCACAAGGGGACAGCCTACACCACTATCTTAATCTCATTGGTTGAAGCCTCAAAAGTCCACCAAATGATATGGTTTTGGATTCTATAGAAAGCTAACTCAGAGTACTTGAGTTTAGAATTAAAAAGTTTGTATTTTGGATGATTTATCAAAGAGTTATACGAGTTTGAAGATGACCCAAATTCCTGACCAAGTGCTGTTGCACACGAAAATGTTTCATGATGGTTTGGGTTCAAATCTTGGTGTTTTTGTACAAATCCAGTGGGGTTTGAACCCTAACACTTTAAATATCAATCCATAAAAATTTCATGAAGAAATGAGTTCGAGAAAACCCTTTTTGGGTCGTGTAAACTACATGCAAAAACATTGACAGAATCTGTCAAGAATCCAACACCATTTTTACCACCAAAACACATAAAATCATAAACTTTTGGGGTTTTTCTTGCTATTTTACCCCCAAATCAGATTATACAAGTGAAAAACAAACTAAACATGTTTTAGTACCATCAAGACTCATGCATGAACTATTAGCAAAGTTTAGCCCAAGAATGATGGTCAACAACATCACATAAACGATTTTCAACTCCTATCTTGTGTTCTTATGGGGAAATCATGGATTTTCACCTTCTTAGATTGTTTTCAAACATTTCTAAGGCTAAATCTCCTTCCCAAACACCAAGAGGATTAGTAAGACATAGAAGTAGGTTTAAACCTCAAGAAAACATGAAAAAGAGGCTCAAAATGATTCAAAAATGAGGTTGAACACTTATACAACATTCTTACCTTGAAGATGATACCACTTTAGAACTTGAAATGGTGTTTAAACCTTTAAAATCAGATTTGAAGATGGAGAGAATGCTGGATTTTAGAGAGAAGGAGGAGAGAAATGAGTTTAGAGAGAGAGTGAAGTTTGAAAAATGTGGGAAAAGAGGTGATGATGATGGTTTTATGGAAAAGAGGAGAATAAAGAAAAAAAAGAGATTGGTTAAAAGGGGGGTGGCCGGCCATCATGGCCAATCCCCTCTTTTTTTTTTTTTTTTTTTTTTTTAACTAATTGATTAAAATGGTTTGTTTATGTGTTAAGTAATTCAAAATAATCGTGTTTTCGTAACATCTAAAGAGAAAACGGTTAAAAAAGTACAAGTTTTAATACCGTTTAACAACTAACTGTGAAACGACCCAACTCCTTAGACCGTGTTAAGTATACAATCTAAACAATACATGTTCTTACATGGTAGTACGTAACAACCGTGCATAAAGGCCTCTTACTCAAACGGGTGTACGAATCACAAACTCTCGATTTTACGCGATTGTACGACCCAACTTTAACGATGTCACATCTGTACAATCTAATTTCAAACAACCGTGTATAATAAGCACCCTATGTATATGTTTATGTGTTAAGTAATTCAAAATAATCGTGTTTTTGTAACATCTAAAGAGAAAACGGTTAAAAAAGTACAAGTTTTAATACCGTTTAACAATTAACTATGAAACGACCCAACTCCTTAGACCGTCTTAAGTATACAATCTAAATAATACATGCTCTTACATGGTAGTACGTAACAACCATGTATAAAGGCCTCTTATTCAAACGACTGTACGAATCACTAACTCTCAATTTTACGCGATTGTACGACCCAACGGTAACGATGTCACATCTGTACAATCTTATTTCAAACAACCGTGTATATGTATATGTTTATGTGTTAAGTAATTCAAAATATTGATGTTTTCGTAACATCTAAACAAGAAAACTGTTAAAAAAGTACAAGTTTTAATACAGTTTAACAACTAACTATGAAACGAACCAATTCCTTAGACCCTGTTAAGTATACAATCTAAAGAATACATGCTCTTACATGGTAGTACGTAACAACCATGTATAAAGGCCTCTTATTCAAACGGGTGTACGAATCAGTAACTCTCGATTTTACGCGATTGTACGAGCCAACCGTAACGAAGTCACATCTGTACAATCTTATTTCAAACAACTGTGTATAATACGCACCCTATGTATATGTTTATGTGTTAAATAATTCAAAATAATCGTGTTTTCGTAACATCTAGAAAAAAACTGTTAAAAAACTACAAGTTTTAATACAGTTTAACAACTAACTGTGAAACGAACCAACTCCTTAGACCCTGTTAAGTATACAATCTAAAGAATACATGCTCTTACATGGTAGTACGTAACAACCGTGTATAAAGGCCTCTTATTCAAACGGGTGTACGAATCAGTAACTCTCGATTTTACGCGATTGTACGAGCCAACCGTAACGAAGTCACATCTGTACAATCTAATTTCAAACAACTGTGTATAATACGCACCCTATGTATATGTTTATGTGTTAAGTAATTCAAAATAATCGTGTTTTCGTAACATCTAGAAAAAAACTGTTAAAAAAACTACAAGTTTTAATACCGTTTAACAACTAACTGTGAAACGACCCAACTCCTTAGACCGTCTTAAGTATACAATCTAAATAATACATGCTCTTAGATGGTAGTACGTAACAACCGTGTATAAAGGCCTCTTATTCAAACGGGTGTACGAATCACTAACTCTCAATTTTACGCGATTGTACGACCCAACCGTAACGATGTCACATCTGTACAATCTTATTTCAAACAACCGTGTATATGTATATGTTTTGTGTTAAGTAATTCAAAATACTGATGTTTTCGTAACATCTAAACTAGAAAACTGTTAAAAAAGTACAAGTTTTAATACAGTTTAACAACTAACTATGAAACGAACCAACTCCTTAGACCCTGTTAAGTATACAATTTAAAGAATACATGCTCTTACATGGTAGTACGTAAAAACCGTGTATAAAGGCCTCTTATTCAAACGGGTGTACGAATCAGTAACTCTCGATTTTACGCGATTGTACGAGCCAACCGTAACGAAGTCACATCTGTACAATCTTATTTCAAACAACTGTGTATAATACGCACCCTATGTATATGTTTATGTGTTAAGTAATTCAAAATAATCGTGTTTTCGTAACATCTAGAAAAAAACTGTTAAAAAATTACAAGTTTTAATACCGTTTAACAACTAACTGTGAAACGACCCAACTCCTTAGACCGTGTTAAGTATATAATCTAAAGAATACATGCTCTTACATGGTAGTACGCAACAACCGTGTATAAAGGCCTACTATTCAAACGGGTGTATGAATCACAAACTCTCGATTTTACGCGATTGTACGACCCAACTGTAATGATGTCATATCTGTACAATCTTATTTCAAACAATCGTGTATAATAAGCACCCTATGTGTATGTTTATGTGTTAAGTAATTCAAAATAATCGTGTTTTCGTAACATCTAAAGAGAAAACGGTTAAAAAAGTACAAGTTTTAATACCGTTTAACAACTAACTGTGAAACGACCCAACTCCTTAGACCGTGTTAAGTATACAATCTAAACATAACATGTTCTTGTGGGAGTCCGTTTGTAAACCTATCTCTTGTGGGGGACTTGGTTTCAAGCGGCTTGGGATATGGAACCGTGCTTTTATTGCTAAACACGTTTGGGAAATTTTGACTCGTCGTAATTCCCTATGGGTAAATTGGATTTGGAGATACTGTGTTCGTCAGCATTCATTCTGGACTCTTAAGCCTAAACGACAATGGTCTTGGATTTTCCGGAAAATTCTTGACATAAGGTCGTCGATTAGAAACTGTTTCTTTTATCAGGTGGGTTCGGGATTGCAGATTAATGCGTGGGCGGATAATTGGTTACAGACGGGATCGATTTCACTTCTCATACCTTATCGCCGGTTTACTAACGCAGGGTTTGATACAAATACATCGGTCCGGGAACTTGTTGATAGCTGTAATGGGATTTGGCCGAACCATTGGGTTGCCTTAGACCCAGTGGCTTTTTTGGCTCCTCTTCCTACTTGCTCGGATACGGATGATGTTTTGCGATGGAAAGGGGTGGATGGTAATGGGATTGATTTCTCGGTAAAGGAGGCTTGGAGATCTTTATCCGGGACTTCACCACGACTTACATGGACGAAATTTGTTTGGTTTAAGGGTCATCTGCCAAAGCTTAGTTTCTGTATGTGGACAGCTTGTCATGGTCGGCTACCCACTCAGGATCGCATAGCTAGTTGGTTATCGAATGGCCCCGCTTTATCGTGTCCGCTTTGTGGTACGTGCGTTGATTCCCATGAACACCTGTTTTTCAAATGCAAATACTCTCTTTGAGGTGTGGAGGCGTTTGAAGACTGTGGTGAAGTTGCATGGGTTTCCAGAAGAATGGTGCATCATTATGGAGTATCTTACGGATAACAAAGGACCACGCTTGATGTCTCAAAGATTGGCTTTATCGGGTGCTGTTTATTTTATTTGGCGAGAGAGGAATATGAGATTATTCCAGAACATCAAGCAGCCAGCGATTGTGGTTTATAAGCAGATCCGGGATGTTGTGTTCTCAAGGGAAGCTGATTGGAAGTCTAGGAAGAAGATTTAGCTATGTTTTTTGTTACTCTTTTTTTGAGTTTGTGTTGTTGGGATTGTCGTAGGTGGTGTTTTGTTTGTCTGGTCATTTTTCTGTTTGGCTGGTTATTTGCCTTTTTGATTTGGTTTGCCATAGGGCCTGTCTATGGCTTGGATTACTCTCTTGGGTGTTAGTGCCCTGTTTGTTTTTTCTTTTATAATATTGCCGGGCATTGTCCCTTCAAAAAAACATAACATGTTCTTACATGGTAGTACGTAACAACCGTGCATAAAGGCCTCTTACTCAAATGGGTGTACGAATCACAAACTCTCGATTTTACGCGATTGTACGACCCAACTTTAACGATGTCACATCTGTACAATCTAATTTCAAACAACCGTGTATAATAAGCACCCTATGTATATGTTTATGTGTTAAGTAATTCAAAATAATCGTGTTTTTGTAACATCTAAAGAGAAAACGGTTAAAAAAGTACAAGTTTTAATACCGTTTAACAATTAACTATGAAACGACCCAACTCCTTAGACCGTCTTAAGTATACAATCTAAATAATACATGCTCTTACATGGTAGTACGTAACAACCGTGTATAAAAGCCTCTTATTCAAACGAGTGTACGAATCACTAACTCTCAATTTTACGCGATTGTACGACCCAACCGAAACGATGTCACATCTGTACAATCTTATTTCAAACAACCGTGTATATGTATATGTTTATGTGTTAAGTAATTCAAAATATTGATGTTTTCGTAACATCTAAACAAGAAAACTGTTAAAAAAGTACAAGTTTTAATACAGTTTAACAACTAACTATGAAACGAACCAATTCCTTAGACCCTGTTAAGTATACAATCTAAAGAATACATGCTCTTACATGGTAGTACGTAACAACCATATATAAAGGCCTCTTATTCAAACGGGTGTACGAATCAGTAACTCTCGATTTTACGCGATTGTACGAGCCAACCGTAACGAAGTCACATCTGTACAATCTTATTTCAAACAACTGTGTATAATACGCACCCTATGTATATGTTTATGTGTTAAGTAATTCAAAATAATCGTGTTTTCGTAACATCTAAAGAGAAAACGGTTAAAAAAGTACAAGTTTTAATACCGTTTAACAACTAACTGTGAAACGACCCAACTCCTTAGACCGTGTTAAGTATACAATCTAAAAATACATGTTCTTACATGGTTGTACGTAACAACCGTGCATAAAGGCCTCTTACTCAAACGGGTGTACGAATCACAAACTCTCGATTTTACGCGATTGTACGACCCAACTTTAACGATGTCACATCTGTACAATCTAATTTCAAACAACCGTGTATAATAAGCACCCTATGTATATGTTTATGTGTTAAGTAATTCAAAATAATCGTATTTTTTTGTAACATCTAAAGAGAAAACGGTTAAAAAAGTACAAGTTTTAATACCGTTTAACAATTAACTATGAAACGACCCAACTCCTTAGACCGTCTTAAGTATACAATCTAAATAATACATGCTCTTACATGGTAGTACGTAACAACCATGTATAAAGGCCTCTTATTCAAACGAGTGTACGAATCAGTAACTCTCAATTTTACGCGATTGTACGACCCAACCGTAACGATGTCCCATCTGTACAATCTTATTTCAAACAACCGTGTATATGTATATGTTTATGTGTTAAGTAATTCAAAATATTGATGTTTTCGTAACATCTAAACAAGAAAACTGTTAAAAAAGTACAAGTTTTAATACAGTTTAACAACTAACTATGAAACGAACCAATTCCTTAGACCCTGTTAAGTATACAATCTAAAGAATACATGCTCTTACATGGTAGTACGTAACAACCATGTATAAAGGCCTCTTATTCAAACGGGTGTACGAATCAGTAACTCTCGATTTTACGCGATTGTACGAGCCAACCGTAACGAAGTCACATCTGTACAATCTTATTTCAAACAACTGTGTATAATACGCACCCTATGTATATGTTTATGTGTTAAGTAATTCAAAATAATCGTGTTTTCGTAACATCTAGAAAAAAACTGTTAAAAAACTACAAGTTTTAATACCGTTTAACAACTAACTGTGAAACGACCCAACTCCTTAGACCGTGTTAAGTATATAATCTAAAGAATACATGCTCTTACATGGTAGTACGCAACAACCGTGTATAAAGGCCTACTATTCAAACGGGTGTATGAATCACAAACTCTCGATTTTACGCGATTGTACGACCCAACTGTAATGATGTCATATCTGTACAATCTTATTTCAAACAATCGTGTATAATAAGCACCCTATGTGTATGTTTATGTGTTAAGTAATTCAAAATAATCGTGTTTTCGTAACATCTAAAGAGAAAACGGTTAAAAAAGTACAAGTTTTAATACCGTTTAACAACTAACTGTGAAACGACCCAACTCCTTAGACCGTGTTAAGTATACAATCTAAACATAACATGTTCTTACATGGTAGTACGTAACAACCGTGCATAAAGGCCTCTTACTCAAACGAGTGTACGAATCACTAACTCTCAATTTTACGCGATTGTAAGACCCAACCGTAACGATGTCACATCTGTACAATCTTATTTCAAACAACCGTGTATATGTATATGTTTATGTGTTAAGTATTTCAAAATATTGATGTTTTCGTAACATCTAAACAAGAAAACTGTTCAGAAATTAGAAGCATGTTCCCCCTGATGTTCCTACACAAGACCGATTGATCAATTGGAAGCATGTTCCCCTGATGTTCGTTGTAGCTTGTGTAATAATTGTATGGATTCGCATTCGCACTTATTCTTTGAATGTACTTTTGCGAGGGATATCTGGAGTCGCATTAAAGCTAAAGTGAGTTGGCCGGCTGCACCAAACTCGTGGGATGTGATGGTGGATGTTCTTGCTGATACGGCCACTGCTCCTCGTTCGCTAATTCAGAAATTAGCCCTCTCTGCTACGGTGTATATGATCTGGCAAGAACGTAATAGAAGATTGTTCACTACTAACCGCACTCATGCTATTGAAATTGTCAAGGATATTATGGATGTTGTGCAACTTCGGGATGCTTGGAAGAGGAGGAAACGCAGACAGGTTAATCGGAATGTGGTGCCGTGATCCTGTGAAGTTGTTCGTGGTCCTTTGCTTGTGGTTGATCTGGTTCTGGAGTTGTTGGTCGTCTATTTTATTTTGTGCTTTGTATAGCTCCATTAGTCTTTCTTTATTTTGGTTGCTTTTTGTTTTGTGACAACCGTCAGTTTCGGTCGTCAGGTTAGAAATCCGTTAAAGCACTCTGTAGCATGCCCGTAGGTTGAAAATTTAGTTATATAAATATTTAAGTGAAACTAGGTTAGTTAGCGCGAAAAAGTTAAGCTAAAACCTAAAAGTCCCGAAAACAGCCCGAACCGGCCCGAAATCAACCGAAAATCCCAAAATGCCAAATTAAAGAAAAATTAAGGAAATTTAAAATATTATGTTAAAAACTTATGTAAACTGATCCAAATAATCCAACGATACCTTCGAAAAATTTAAATTCCACCGAAACCCGGTACCGCGATCGAAAAACAGGTAAATTCTACACTGTTTTAAAAAGAAAAAAAAAAAAATTTATGAGAGAGGTGGGGCCCTCTATAGGCGCCGGCCACCCCTCCTCTTTCCCTCTCTTTATCTTGTTTCTCTCAAACACCATCATTATAACCCATTTTCCCACATTTCCTTTCATTTCCTCATTTCAAATCTTCTCCAACACATTTCTTTTTCTCTCTTCTTTCTCTCTATCAAGACCCACGAAAATTTCCAGCCTTCTTAGGATAAAATATTCAGATTTTTGAAGTATTTGAAGTACATTGCAAGATCAAAAGGTGTTCTCCTAAAGGTAAGAATGCAAAGGATGATCTTACCTTCATTTTTTCTCTCATTTTGGGGTGTTTTGGTGATGTATTCTTGAGATTTAAACCCCTCTTTTTGTTGATAATCATCTTCATGTTTGGGAAAGAGATGAAGCCCTAAAAATGTTCATAAAACATTATAATGAGGGCTAAATCCATGATTTCCCCATAAACATGTGAGATTAGAATCAAAATCTTCATCTTGTTGTTGTTTTTCTCCATACATTGGGGCTGAACTTAAAAATAGTTCATGCATGTCAATGGAGATGATAAAATATGTTATTCTTCCTTTTATTTGTTGCATGTAATGGATATGAAGCTTGCTAGCAAGAAAACCCCCAAAAACTCTATGATTTTATGTGTTTGAATAAGAAAAATTGGGTCTTGTTGCTGGACAGATTCTGTCCGAATTTTGTAGGGTGTTTAGATGACCCAAAAACTTCTTGAATGATCTTATTTTGTTATAAAAATTTTATGGATGAAAGTTTAATGTGTTAGGAAGAAAATCCAACTTGAATCATCCAAAAATTCGGAGTAAAACTATGTTAATCATTTGAAAACATTTTGTTGTGCATCAGCATCTGTCTGAACTTTTTATTCAACTTCATGCAAGCATAACTCCTTCATAACTTGTTCAAAATGTTTGATTCTTGATTCTAAATTTAAGTTCACTGAGTTGGCTTTCCATAGAATGTAAAATCAAGTGATTTCGTGTATTTTTGAGGGGTGAACCAATGAAAACAAAATGAAGGTGCAAGCTGTCCCAAGAGGACAGATTCACATGCACGACTTCAAAGAGGCATAACTCACTCAAAAATCACTCAAATGATGCAAGGCTTATCACATTAGCTTGGTATTTGAGTTATTTAGAAAACCCCTTTGGAATTTCATGATTCGGTGGAATATTGAACTCTCTATGATCAAAACTTTACTGAAAGGTATCTATGAAAAGTGAATTTGGGTACTGATTTTGTAAAAATAATTAAAAATAGCAAAACACCTCTAAAAATCATGAAAATTTGTGGAAATGATCCTAACATCCTCAAAATCAGTAGGTAAAAATATTGGAATTTTTCCTTTTATGGATTTAAGTTTAAAGATGGTGTTTTTGCAACTATTGAATCATGACAGATTCTGGAAATTCTCTAAGGACAAAATTTTACCAATTTTAGGGTTTCTTGCATTTTTGAGAACCCATAAGACTTATTAAAACTAAATTAAACCTTATTTAACCAAATAAACATACAAATGGCATTATGTGGGATATCGGTATGATTATAGAGTTGGACCGTGGAATTTAGGACTCATGTAATTACGTATGTTATAGGGCGAGTGTAGATCGGGGGGCCGAATTCTCGAGCAAACGTTACAAACACTTAGATCGCTAAACCGTGCAAGGTGAGTATTCACGGCCCCTTTTTCCACGTTTTTACGTATTTTGGGGTGAAAAGCATGTCGATATTGAAATTTTACGAATTATGCTTCAAGTTTAAGTGTTAAGAAATACGATTGATTGTTGCTTTTAGCAAGTGTTATGCATTATGTGATACATGTTGAGTAAATTCCCCTTATAATAAACACTACTATTAACTTCGTTTAGGAGCCTATGACTTAGTGGATAGCGCTATTTGGTACCAATACCCACTCTTTAGACTGACGAGTTAAGGGTGCACTAATTCAGAATTAACGACTACCCATGTGGGGGGGGCTACCCTCCACCGCTGAGGTACTCGTTGGGAGACGACTACCCATGTGGACTTAAGTGTCCACCGCTGAGGTACTCGTCGGGAGACGACCTACACATGTGGACTTGAGTGTCCACCGCTGAGGTAGCGCGTATGACGTTCCGCCCATGTGGTTTGAACCCACCTCTGAGGTATTCGTTGGGGTTAACGGTTTGTAGTGGCTCAACTATACGTATCTATGCATATTTGATATTTTGACGTTTGTAAACGTCCAAGAATCTTAGCTTGAGCATAATTGATATTTTGACGTTAGTAAAACGTCCAAGAACTTTATTTCCATGACACGGTCTGCTTGTGAAAATTTTTGTGCGCAAATAAAAACCTGTGAACTCACCAACTCTCGTAGTTGACACTTGTTTTAACATGCTTTTCAGGAAATCAGAAGGTATGATAAGGCTTAGTTGCGGATTTTTTTGAAATCACCAATCGATTTATGTTATCCTTGTTTTGATAAAGTTGTAAACGAAAACTTGTGGTTGGCTTGTAACATTTTGTAAACAATATTTATTAATGTATGTGAATGATTGGTGTTGTATATCTCCTACCGTTGTGAAATCTTGAGCTGTGGCGCCTCGTGTTTCCGCTTTAGCGGGGTGTTACATGTTTGGTTCGGTATGGTGTCGGATTTCTTTTGTAACCGCCACCTTTAGACTCTTGTTCTTTCTGTTGCTTTCTTTTTAAAATTGCCTGGTTTACCGTTCAAAAAAAAGAAAACTGTTAAAAAAGTACAAGTTTTAATACAGTTTAACAACTAACTATGAAACGAACCAATTCCTTAGACCCTGTTAAGTATACAATCTAAAGAATACATGCTCTTACATGGTAGTACGTAACAACCATGTATAAAGGCCTCTTATTCAAACGGGTGTACGAATCAGTAACTCTCGATTTTACGCGATTGTACGAGCCAACCGTAACGAAGTCACATCTGTACAATCTTATTTCAAACAACTGTGTATAATACGCACCCTATGTATATGTTTATGTGTTAAGTAATTCAAAATAATCGTGTTTTCGTAACATCTAAAGAGAAAACGGTTAAAAAAGTACAAGTTTTAATACCGTTTAACAACTAACTGTGAAACGACCCAACTCCTTAGACCGTGTTAAGTATACAATCTAAACAATACATGTTCTTACATGGTTGTACGTAGCAACCGTGCATAAAGGCCTCTTACTCAAACGGGTGTACGAATCACAAACTCTCGATTTTACGCGATTGTACGACCCAACTTTAACGATGTCACATCTGTACAATCTAATTTCAAACAACCGTGTATAATAAGCACCCTATGTATATGTTTATGTGTTAAGTAATTCAAAATAATCGTATTTTTTTGTAACATCTAAAGAGAAAACGGTTAAAAAAGTACAAGTTTTAATACCGTTTAACAATTAACTATGAAACGACCCAACTCCTTAGACCGTCTTAAGTATACAATCTAAATAATACATGCTCTTACATGGTAGTACGTAACAACCATGTATAAAGGCCTCTTATTCAAACGAGTGTACGAATCAGTAACTCTCAATTTTACGCGATTGTACGACCCAACCGTAACGATGTCACATCTGTACAATCTTATTTCAAACAACCGTGTATATGTATATGTTTATGTGTTAAGTAATTCAAAATATTGATGTTTTCGTAACATCTAAACAAGAAAACTGTTAAAAAAGTACAAGTTTTAATACAGTTTAACAACTAACTATGAAACGAACCAATTCCTTAGACCCTGTTAAGTATACAATCTAAAGAATACATGCTCTTACATGGTAGTACGTAACAACCATGTATAAAGGCCTCTTATTCAAACGGGTGTACGAATCAGTAACTCTCGATTTTACGCGATTGTACGAGCCAACCGTAACGAAGTCACATCTGTACAATCTTATTTCAAACAACTGTGTATAATACGCACCCTATGTATATGTTTATGTGTTAAGTAATTCAAAATAATCGTGTTTTCGTAACATCTAGAAAAAAACTGTTAAAAAACTACAAGTTTTAATACCGTTTAACAACTAACTGTGAAACGACCCAACTCCTTAGACCGTGTTAAGTATATAATCTAAAGAATACATGCTCTTACATGGTAGTACGCAACAACCGTGTATAAAGGCCTACTATTCAAACGGGTGTATGAATCACAAACTCTCGATTTTACGCGATTGTACGACCCAACTGTAATGATGTCATATCTGTACAATCTTATTTCAAACAATCGTGTATAATAAGCACCCTATGTGTATGTTTATGTGTTAAGTAATTCAAAATAATCGTGTTTTCGTAACATCTAAAGAGAAAACGGTTAAAAAAGTACAAGTTTTAATACCGTTTAACAACTAACTGTGAAACGACCCAACTCCTTAGACCGTGTTAAGTATACAATCTAAACATAACATGTTCTTACATGGTAGTACGTAACAACCGTGCATAAAGGCCTCTTACTCAAACGGGTGTACGAATCACAAACTCTCGATTTTACGCGATTGTACGACCCAACTTTAACGATGTCACATCTGTACAATCTAATTTCAAACAACCGTGTATAATAAGCACCCTATGTATATGTTTATGTGTTAAGTAATTCAAACTAATCGTGTTTTTGTAACATCTAAAGAGAAAACGGTTAAAAAAGTACAAGTTTTAATACCGTTTAACAATTAACTATGAAACGACCCAACTCCTTAGACCGTCTTAAGTATACAATCTAAATAATACATGCTCTTACATGGTAGTACGTAACAACCGTGTATAAAGGCCTCTTATTCAAACGAGTGTACGAATCACTAACTCTCAATTTTACGCGATTGTACGACCCAACCGTAACGATGTCACATCTGTACAATCTTATTTCAAACAACCGTGTATATGTATATGTTTATGTGTTAAGTATTTCAAAATATTGATGTTTTCGTAACATCTAAACAAGAAAACTGTTAAAAAAGTACAAGTTTTAATACAGTTTAACAACTAACTATGAAACGAACCAATTCCTTAGAC